>JAHXMU010000101.1:4232194-4281758 GCA_019455685.1 Philornis downsi | reverse complement strand
TGCTAACAAGCCAGTTTTTCAATAAGCTAATGAGTCCAGCTAATGCGCAAACGGTAGGCTCAGTCTTTCTACGGGTAAGATTTTTCTACAGGTCCGACTTTGTCTAATTTCGGACTTAACATGTCTATGAATACTTACATTCTAGCTTCGGGGCTCAAGCGGTGCCATCTCTACTGTGCTTTCGCGACAGACTGATATATCAGGATCAACGTAGGGTGAGGATGTTTATAGATCTGCTCACCTAACTTAAACCGTGTTGAATGTAATGTACGAGTATATTGGCATTTGTAATTCCCAAAAAGCATTAAATCTTGTGCTTATAAATATAATATAATTTGAATCATGTAATAATGTATTCATAAATTTAACGTTAGAGACGTTACGTATCAATACTGATAATAGCACATTTTCATACTATTCTCTGTGGCAGCCGAATTTCCAACTTCCGTTCTTATGTTATTTGCTGTAAACAATTCAGACTTCCAAGTAACAAGGACAATTATACCCTTTGGTAGATGATATTTATTTGATTTTGTTTTGCTTTTCAAAGAAAACCCATGGTGTAAATATCATTCGAAGAAATCTGTAACAATTGTATTATTTGCATTCGAATAAATTCGTTTTGTCTGCAACTAACATGAAATAAAAACGTGATTATTTTCGGTCCTTTTGCATTCTAAACAACACCAGTAAAATGAAGAAACATAAATTTTGTTCAACGAATATTGGAACATACATTCGTATTTGTTGTGGCTTTGTTTCAGTGAGTTGAAGATTTATTTCAAATTGATTTACAACTCTTGCAACAAAAAATTTAAGGAAGCGGCAATTGCAATGGGAGCAGTTGTAGCAGTTACCATAATGCAAGAAACATAACAATGAGAGGATGGTTGATGACTGCAACACTTAAAATTTGGGAAGAACATAAATCTAAGAAAACATTTATGCCTTTAATATGCCATAAGAATATATCGTATATGAAAAGTTTTAAAAAGAAGATATCACCCATAGAAAACGGTAGAAACGGAGATTCTTCATTGTTTTATACAGGGTGTCCATCGGGAATATATACTACTTTGTTTTGCCGCCACTTTGCTAAACATTAGCTTTGACAGTTCATATATGGCAGTCATGAAGTAGAGACGTGGCAAATTTATCATGAAAAATTACTCGAATAACCAACGTATTTTAATCGTTAAAACATTTTATCAAAATCAATCATCGATTACTCTGACGATGAGAAAGTTATGTAAAATTTTTGGGAGAAATAACGTACCAACAAGACGCACTATTTATCGTGTAGTGAATGGTTTCGAAAAAAGAGGGTCTGTAGCTGATAGGGCTAACTCTGGACGACAACGTATTGCAAGATCGGCTGAAAACATTACTGCTGCTCAAGAAAGTGTTCAAAACAATCCATCAACCTCAATTCGACGCCGTGTCCAGGAGCTTGGTTTTCAAAGAACAATTTTCACTACAATTTTGCACAAGGATTTGCATTTGTTTCCATTTAAGATTCAGCTGACACAAGAGCTTCTTTCACAAGACCACTCTCGCCGGCGTACATATACCTATACGGTGTTACAGCTCGCCCATGACAACCCCGATTTTCATGAAAAAATCATAATGAGTGACGAGGCACATTTTCATTTGAATGCATATGTGAATGAACGGAACAGTCGGTTCTGGGCAATGGAAAACCCTCAAATTATTCACCAGTCACCTTTGCATCCATTAAAAGTGACAGTCTGGTGTGCAATTTGGTCAGGAGGAATCATTGGACCTTCTTTGAAACTGAAAACGGCGTAACGCTAACTGCCAATGGGAATCGATGTCGTGATATGATTGAAAACTTTTTAACGCCACAACTGCTTGCTTTGGGCTTGATTAACAAATGATATCAACAATACGGTGCCCGATACCAAACAGCCAGGATTACAATGGAATTACTGCAACACCTTCTTCCACATCAAGTTATTTTAAGAAATGGTGATGTTTATTGGCCTCCACGGATGCCTGATTTGACTGCCCCGGACTTCTTTTTGTGGGGATATCTGAAAAGCAAGGTTTATGCAAACAACCCAGAAACGCTTGAGCAACTCAGATAAAATATTCGTGATGAAATTAGTCAAATACCGCGTGAAATGTGTGAGAATGTAATGAAAAATTTGCTCAGAAGAGCTCGCATTTGTGAGGCTAACAGGGGCGGACATTTATCTGATGTTGTATTCCATACATAATTGCCGACATTAAATAAAACATTTATCAATATAAGATCCATTCCCTTTTATTTAATCAAAAATTATAAACAAACAAAGTAATATACCTTCCCGGCGGACACCCTGTACGTACAATCTAGAAGTGGTCGATCGTTTGTGGTTTGTACGCATATTGCACTCAGGTGCTGGCGTACAGAATCCATGACATTTAACTACAGCATACAAATGATTGATTTGTAGCCCACAAATGTCATCCCCTAGATACTATAGCATGTTTATATGTCCCACGGAAATTTTTACTGTCGTAATTCCGTAATTGATACAGACTCTGGGGAAACAGTGGTTGAAAATGCCCTATGATTTTCTTTTCTATCTTTACATTAAATTGCACTGAATAACCTACGGAAGCCTTCTGCATCACAAGATCTTAATTCATGTGGGTTTTCGAAAAGAAAGTAAAATTTTTCCCTTAATTCTCTTCAACAAAAAATGTGTCATACATTTTTTGGAGACTTTATTTTAGTAACGAAATTTTATAATTTGAACAAAAGTTCATGATTATTGACTTGAAAACCAGTTTGGTGTGTACCTTAGAGTTTCTTCCATACATCTATATATTCAGATAAATTCATAACCATACTCTGAGCCGAATTTTGTTATCCACAAAAATCATGCGGTTAAGAACAGTGTAAATCTCCAATTATGTGACTATTGATAGGTCGGTAAAACTGACCATATAAATAATAGGAAATTCTAAAACCCACAGAAATAATTTTTTATTTCTTTAAATATAGTTAACTAATACGCTATTAAAATCAAAATACTTTCATTTTATTTTATACTGTTATCTGATATGTATTTAGCTATAACAGCGAAATTTCCAGTGAACTTTAGTTTTCGTTATAACGAACTTTGGCCATATTGAGGTGGCCTCTCTTTTTAAATATTCGGGGAATTTTAACAGTATCCCCATCTTGCACAAATGAACATAAGTTTAATCCATGAAGAATTTTAGGTAAATGGAAAAAAGCGTTACGTTTTTTGTGGCTGGTGTATAAAGGATGAGCTCTTAACACAAGATATGATAATCGATTCAAATGTGGCACAATAAGTGCATATTGCCTGCATGGTTAATGTAATCCAATTATGGCTAAGTTTGTGGAAAAAGCATTATTTCCATTACTTATATAGAATAAATGTGACGGTAAATGGCATGGTTAGTTCACATGGCTACCGTTCGTATGATATTAGGTTTAACACCCGATACAATCAGTTCTCTTCCTTTGAGTAGCAGTCACCTCGACAAACACTGCGAGTAGTCAAGTAATCGGCAAGTGTAGCATGAATGCTTATCACACTATGGCCCGTTGAGAGAGTTCATAAATAGAGTGTGTGTGAACTCACTGCATATGAGAAGCTCTCCCATATCTCATTCATAAAATGCACGCGATTTTTAATCAAAAATTACAAATATATTCCAGAAAGCTAAAATCTTTTGATGATGTAATATAATGCTATTGCACGCGCAAATGACAAAACTTTATTATCAAAATGAGGCTCGTCAGTATAAACGTTAGTCGCGTCAAAGGAACTTCAGATCCGCCGAGAATATTGCAAGTTGTCCGTAAAAGTTTGCAGGAGAACCCGAGACAGCCGCCATGCATAAGAACTCAGACTTCACCTTGCGAATTATGCGTCGGCACTAGACCCAAGTACGCGCAAAAGATCCAATTAACCCAAAATCTGAAAGATCATGAATATAGGCAACGCCCTTTGTTCGCTGACTAGCCTTTGGGGCGTGTGGAAGAGACCTTAATTTGGCCTAGAAATCATCTTAAGTGTCGAGATTCATTTTTGGATGAATAACTATACTAACTAAGAACGTTGCAATATTTGAGACTCCGCCAGCCCACGCGGCGTTTACCAGATGGCATTGCATTCGCAAAAAGTTACTGTTTAGTGCCGAGTTTGGGCCGTCGACATCATTGGCGTGATAAGAATTTCTTTTGACTAGAATTTAACAATATAGAGATGGATGACATGTAATTCGGACAGGACGCGCTAAATGCCATACAGTAAATTCAGTGTATTGTTATCCCTCGTGGAGGGCGACGAAAATTGGCGACCATTATCGTGTGATATAGCCTTACACTCTTTTTTCATGTGGATTTTCCTAAGCCGTATGTGAATACCGATAAATCACAATTGACCGATGCCTTGAAGTTACATTCATTGAAAATTTTAACTTTCGGATATGTAACACTATGCGAAACTGCGGCAGACATTTGAACTATGTTATATTCCATACATAAGCCTATCAAATAAGAAAATAGTATCATTAGTTCCTCACATATAGTTTATTTCATTCCATTGCATTGCCGGACCGTTGGATAGATCAGTTTTATAAAAGGCAAATCCTTTTTTAGTGTCATTCCTTACCATTGCCTCTTTAGTGACAATGATATGATACTAAAATTCAATAACTTCTGTAGAATATTTTTTAATGCTGGTACTTTGTATACGAACTTTTCCGCTAAAATATATACGAACGTAAAATGTTTAAGGTGATTTTAAACCAATTACTGGCTACGAAAAGAGGTAAATATTCTTACCAGCGCTTCCTTCCTACCTTTGAAAATCTATCTGAAATTACGTTCCATTTATCATTTTACAAATATTTCAAGTTGGCTTCTATAGAAAATGTGACTTGCCATGGCATGACTTACTTCATTTTCATTATTGTGTAAGTGATTGGCAATGGCTCCATGATTAAAACACGAATTCCAATACAACCATTAAATCGGCGGTTATCTCGATATTTCTGACGAGCAATTCGTGTATTCGACAAAGCAAGTAAATACTTCTCAAGCTGACGTTCGAAATTATTGCCAAAATGTAGGTTCAGTTGAGTTGGATCAAAAATATAAAGGCTTCAGGTCACTGGATGCCTCATTCAGGGAATATATGGAGATTCTTTTTTTTATCAAATGTAATCAATCGGGATAAACGTTTCATTAGAACCACAATTTTTTCAAACGAATTGTGAAATATTTCCACATTTAAATCTACTGCGTATAAAGAAACACTTCCCTTACAGTTCAATATGAAAAAATCACCAACTTTGTAATGTAAATATTATTTCAAAATTGCAAATATATAATATTTTAAAACTTTTTTAAGTGTTTTAAAAGTATCGTTTTATATCTATAAAAGAAGAGAACTATACTTATAAATGTGAATTTATATTTAAGAGATCTTTAACCGCAAATAATAAATTTCCACTTATGTTTGATTTCCAAATTTTACTTGTACACAATTTGTGTTTTATTTACAAATAGGCCATTGTTTGAGTTTGAGAAAACAGAAATTTAATTGCAATGGTTTACGAAATGTTCTAAACAAAAATTGCGTTTTTTAATTACATTATTATTTAATTTTTTAATAACACTTCAGTGTCATCGTTGTAAATTGATATGCAACCTGCAGACAAGCCGTATGGCTTCGCGGGATTAATATTAAGAACAATTTTATTTGTAATTGTTATACAACTGTATAAGTGAGTGAACATGTAATATTTTATACTGGCCTAAATTGACTTTGTGTTACAATATCAATAATAAAGATTAATTGAATTGAAAAAGAAAAAAATGCAAATAAGCACTTAACCAGAACAGAAATTTCACTCCGATTAACCGGCTTCACCCAGTAGTCTTTTAAGTTGCTATAAACAAATCTCTGAGTTAAAGTACAACAAAACAATCAAAATTTTAACTTTCTGATGTCCTCCGTTTTGAAATATAGAAGAATCACCGAATTTTTGCCAAATCTCGCAATTTGCATGTGTTGTATCTCATTCACAGCGCTAAATACAATTGAATGAAAGCTACGAATCTATAATAGGTAAATCTAAGTTAAATGTTACCTCATCTGTATGGGAGGTTTCAGAGAGTGAGTAGTCATTCCGTCGACTTGTTTACAGTTTGTTCTGCAGTATAACGCAATATAATTGGCGAGAATTTAAAACTACGAATTAGGGCTTACAGTGGACAATTCAATTTTAATAAATCGGTAAATTTGTTATAGCATTAGAGTTATATTATTTGGTCGAATTTTTAGAATCAATTCGAAAATATGGAGACAAGAATATAGTGGCTAAATCGGCCATTTCTAAAGGAGGTCCCAGAAGGGATGTGGTTCTTTAATCGTTTTTTCCCCCGTTATCGTAGTGGATAAAAATCTGGACCACTACTGCCGACTAATTGTAAATCACAGAGGATTGGTTGAATTTCGAAGAAGCGGCCAATTTGTATAGAAGGTACCAAAACAGACTTGAAAATTTGCTCTGGTTTCATTCTGGGAACACTCAACGAGTGCAAAATTTGACTAAAATTAGTGCAACTGAATGTATGGTTTAAATTGGTCATTTGTATGGGAGGTATCAGAAGGGGTAGATCAATATAGCCCCTACTCAATCCCCGGCTACAATCTAGGAAAATATTTGTGCAAAGTTTAAGTTTCGTAAAGATTTACAATATTTACCGTACCCAACAGCCTGCCATCCCGGCAAATAGACGGACATCGTTCAGTCGACGTAAAAATATATGAAACGCTTTTGATCAAAAGCACTCAGTATATTTTGTTTCGTTGCCTTTTCAGTCGATTGAACAACGTTCGTCTGTCTGGCCGACTGACCGAAACCCTCAGAATGAAAATGAACTGCATTACCACGACCCTTCTGGTATCTCACGTACAATCTAACTAATTTTCTGAAACACTTTTTTTTTTGTTACAACTGCTACTTTGTATACTGCAGCAATGTACATTCCTGAACACTGTGTTTAATTGTACAGCTCATAAGAGAAAGACAGCTCATAAGAGAAAGAACCTCCCATATATGTATATATACGATTTAATCCAAATACACTTTTAGCTTAATAACTTTCAAACAGCTGCAAATAACTTTGCCAAATTTAGCTCACATCATGTGCTTGAAGAATTTAGCTCTGAGAATGAAAATGGACTGCAGCGCCATTTCAGCACCAACCATGCAAATTTGTCGATTTATCAAAACTTAACTTTTAGCTACTTATTTGTAGACCACAGTTTCTTAAACGTCTGTTGCTGGATTAATTTGAAATAAAAAATTCCGACGCACAACTCCGCCTTTTCTGGTATCTCACACTAAAATTACCTAGTTTAACCCATTTTTTATCATGTTCATATCTTCCATTGCTCGATGTAAAAGGTTAGCGGTTTCAAAACCGGGGTCTGGTAAGGCTATCAGCTGTATGAATTGACAGTTGACAGGTGTGGATTATTATGTATTTAGCGAATGGTACGCCATTTACGAATATGGATCGTAAAATAGTTAAAACTTACTACAAAGGTGGCCACTTTTCGCGCATTCCGGGATGATTATGGGCGTCATAATCGACCTACTGTGCAAGAAATTGGAAAAGATTATAAAGAAATTTGAAGAGCCTGGAAACGTTACAGATGTGGTCACGCCTGTGCATCATCGCAATGTGCGCGCTGCCGAAAATATCACTTCTGTTAGTGAAAGTGCAGTGGATAATTCGAATTTGTCTACCTTACGGCTCATTATGATACATTTTACATCTGGATTTGAGCCTCCATCCACATACTTGGAGTTGAAATCACGCAACAAATTGTATGGTATATTCGCAGTTAAATATGCTGATTGGGTGCTACAGCAACAGGTATGCAATGCTGATTTTTCGAACAAAATTTTCTTCAGCGATGAAGCTCGTTTCTCACTCCGTGGTTACGTCAACAAGCAAAATTGTCGCATATGAGGCTCGAAGAACCCAGAAGTGATTGTGGAAAATCCACAGTTCAGGGCTCTTTGCCCGCATAACTGACTTTTTTGCAATTGAAAATTATAAACTGGACAATATGTGTTTCAACAAGATGGTGTCACGAGCCACACAATGAGACCGATTTTGGCTTTATTGCATGAGAAAGCATAACCTCACATTTTGGCGACGTCAATTTTACACCAAAATCATGCGCCTTGACGCCGTTAGACTTTTTTCTCTAAACGTTGGAGCATTTAATAACTAATATTCATCAAATTATCGCCGAGATACTGCCCGAAATGTTTGAAAAAATCGCCTAAAACTACCTCAAAAAGATCCATTACTGCAACTAATCCACAGGCGGCCATTTAAACGACAATGTATTTCGTACATAATGACAAGCTCCAAACATTGTAATGAAATCTAAGTTTCATTGAAATAATTGCTTTGTATGTGTTATATTTAACTTTACTTTTGAAACTGTATGGATAACCGTTTACTAAACGTTGTTTAGGTTAGCAAGTATCAGGTATTTACTAATCTCAGTTCTGCGAATACATGTGGCTTGCGTTGCCGCTTACGTTAGAATATCTCACAGTTAAATTGACAGATTTGTCAAAAATCTGTAGTTTTCCAGAATTTTTTAGTAAGCAAGTCATAATAATTATAAGTTTTTATAATTAGGTTCCTTAATTCCTAATTTAGCTTTTTCTATCTTGGTCTAGTAGTTAGTATAATCCTGTACAATTTTTCACAAAAAAAAAATGTTCAGTATTCCTGATGCGTAATAGTGAACGGATATCCTAAAGGGGATTCCCTTCTTGTGAGAATCCTTCTTCTTCGAACCGCTGTGAATACAATTTAAATTTATTATTAACGTTCCCACTATTCATCACCGATCTCTAAAAAAAGAGCAAAACTGTTACACTTTTTATTGTATCTGACATTTTCGATGTTATTGTTAAAAGCTACAGTCCGTTTTTTACGATTTGAGAACTCGTAGTAATGGCAGTTCGTAGTAGGCCCATAAAAATGTCTGTTATGGTCGTAACTATGCAATTAAATGGGATGAGGGGCACTTTTGCATCCGTTTCTATACGGAGACAATAGCTATCATAAATAGTGGAAGGATGACTGGATTTCATCAATTGTGACAAATGGCGAAGCATCAATGAGTAACACAAACGCATCTATTCAACAATTGGCGTTTCTTACGTATAGTTTTTATTTGGAATTTCTGTTCTTCCTCTTTATTATATGAACAGCTTGAGCAACAAAAGTAGGGGTACTGGCATTACATACAATTTAGAATTTATGTACATATGTACATGTAGTATCCATGTAACATGGAGCTCTTTTGTAATTTTGGTACGGCCATAAACATTCACAATTGCACAAAGAAAAGTTGTAAACTTTATGGCTCCGATTCTATCCGTCAGCCATGAGAATGGCTCATACACACAGCAGCTGTGGCTGCAGTATAGTACCTCAGTAATTACGGCTCTGTAAGATGATATTTAAACGTTCTGGCGTGTCTTTGCCTCGCATCCGGTTTTAATGAAACTGAAATCTAAAGCTAAACGATGGGAATTTTATTTTCTTTCGCTTTACGTGCAAGGGCATTACGCGACGGTATCAATAAAACTGAAATCAGAACAAAACATTAACATTCGTACTTTGCTATAAATATAAACAATAAATGACATTTGTATCATAAATATTGCACATAAAGTTTCTGTAAGATTTGATATTAAAAAATAATGGAGAAAATATCAATCTATCCACTATTTAATTTGATTCTTATGCCGGCGACAATTGCGATAATTAATATTAGTATGTATTAAAAAATAGGATAGTGCTTGGGAATGGGTATATTAAACAACGATTGTAAACGTGTTAAATTGAAATGTAAAAGTTGTAATGTATTCAATCAACATAATTCAAATTATTGGAGGAAGTAAGAATTATGTTTAAATTGTAACTGCAGCTGATTCATGATATAAATGTCAGTATACCAAATCTAAAGTAAAATTTATTTATTACGGAAGGGTTAATTACAATATATTTTTGTTCAACTTTGTGAAATTAAGTATGGTTTCTTCACCAGTAGGAATGAATATTTTGCATCATTTGATACAGTCAGAAATGTAAGCCTTTCTTATTTTTATCTTATTTTCTTTTGACAAAATGTGTTTGATATCTTTATAAGTCACTCAGCTTAATATTTTATTTTCAAATCCGTCAGCTTAATATTTTTGTAAATGGCTATACCGACCCAACCCTTCTCATAAATTTCTCATACAAATGACAAATTCAACGCCTATATTATTAGCTTTATTTATAACAAATTTAGTGAAATTTAGCATACACCATAGGATTTATAAATCTAATTCTAAAAATGGAAATGGATAGCAATGATACGATCCTTCTGGTACTTTCTTAGGTTCAAATCTTTTACTTCGTTCCACCAAATTCACCTTAATTTGGTATACATTAAGCGTTTGCCAAAGTAGAGTCAGAGAATGAAGATGAGCGTCTTTGCCATGTCCGGTATCTCTCATACAAACTGGTCAATATTTCTAAATACAATCGTCCCCCTGTAGTTTCCATATAGCAGGATGTTTATGTCCTTTGCATTGTTTGTGATGTTTAGTATAGCATGAGAGAAAGATACCGACCTCTACCTTTCTGGTACATCCCATACAAAAAAACCTATTTAAGCCATATGTTCGCAGCTCCATATTTTTTAAAAATTGTTTTCAATTCAGTCAAAATAGACGTTACATTGGTGTTCAGAATATATATAGAGAGCCTTTACACACCCTTCTAGTGCTTCCCATACACATTGATTGATTTGTCGTCATTTACTATTTTCCTTTAATCCTTAATTCTTAGAATGTAGTAATTTAAATTTGTGCAAATTGTATTGTGGAATGATGCTTGATGCTTGGAAATATCAACCGGATAGGCACGCGCTTCTTCGTACCTCCCATATAAAATACGTAATTTATCCTACATATTCCCAGGTTCACAGAAAACCTTGTTTTAGCATTAATTTGATCCAGCATACGGCGTAATTTGGCATGCAATAGATATTTTGTGATTTAATTAGTTCTCCGGAAAAAAGTGGAGCATAGCTACGCATCGCATCAGATGATAATTTCGGTAAGTAATTTTAATTAAATCTTAGTGATTTTCAACGTCCTTTCAGGCACATTTCTGCAACAACCTAAAAGGAGGTTAGTGATATATATAATTTTGTTCTCCTGACAGAAAGTTCTGTACTAGAAACTGAAGAAAATCATATCAACATCACATGGCAAATTTTGCTAATATAAGAAACACCAGTACAAATACTGACTACTTACATTTCAATGGAATACATAATAAAGCTTAGTTTGTATAAACTGCGGAATTTTGATAAGATTTGAAGCAGAATAACAAAACCTTTGCATATTTTCAGCTTTTGGGGAAGTTATTTTTAATTACACAAAAGCGACAGATAAAATAAAGTCGTTATAAGTCGTTATATATTAAGCAGTTTTATTAATTTTTTTTACATTGTTTTTCATTAATAACTTTAATTAATCAGTTGTGTGAATTCTGATTAAAAGAAGGAAATTAGACCACGATTAGCGGATCTTCTTAACTTCCCTGGATGCTCTTTTTTACTAGGACATCTTCATATAATTAAGGTTCTGGGTGTCAGCTAACTTACGAAACGTTATAAAGATCACCAATTAAGGATATACACCTATGATGTTCAGACTCCTTACAACCAAAGTGCCTCTGATATAATAGCGAATGTCCAACATCGTGTAGAATGTACGACGCGCAGGACACAAATATGCACGACATGATTTTATGACATCCCCTACTACTGATAAACAGAATTGCATCCATCTGAATTTATAGTCCACAGAAAATCTAAAAACAGATATATCAGATATTTTGCCTAATCAGGAAAACGGTTATATCTAATTGAATTGCATTATGTCAGATCTAAATGTGTCCATTAGATCTAATTAGATCGATAGAAGCATACTAACAAAGGATTTCAATCCGAAATTTGCAACGTTTATGGCTCAACCGGGTGAATATGGTATAAGAAGAATTGGCAAGAAAACTTACCTGCATAATGCAGTAAAATTAGTGTAATAAGTAGCAAAACCAATAAATAATGTGCGATTAATTGATTCCCTCAGTATTTTCTAATTATCAGCCTTTAAAATTTCTAGAAATTTCTAATTAATTTCTAGTAATTTCCAATTAGCAGGCTTCAACAGCCCCTTTTCCCTAATGGGCTTTTGAAGCCTGCTAATTAGAAATTACTGAGGAAAGATGAAATTTCCAAAAATTCACGAATTTGTATTAGATGCACCGAAAGGAGATCTTCTTCCAATATATTGACCAAGCCAAGCCTTTGCTGGTACCTCCCATATGAATGTCCGATTTCGCCCTCATATTTACATCACCTGAGCAATTGCACTGAACTTGCAACGGAAAGGTCGCATTTGTAACTGTGTTCTAACTTCTAATTCGTGGACTTGGTTATTTTTCTAAAGTGATTGATAAAACTTGAAACACATCGCACTAGTAACCAATGATACATACGTTTTTTACCAATGACATATTTAGTTCATGTATTCTCAGTTTCATATCTTTTACCCAGATGCACTGGGTTCGCGCTAAATATTTGCTGGAATGACCCTTTTTTTGGCACACCCCATACAAATTCAAATTTTAGTTCATAGTTTATAATAGGTAGGCTGCAGTAACCTTGATTTTTGTCTATTTTATTAAATTGCAATGCTCGATAAAACTTGAGAAAAATCGATAGGTAAAAAAGGCTCTTTCTAGTACTTCCCATTTAGTGTCGTTTACTGTCGTCTGAAGTGTTATTTATTTAGTGAAAGGTTTGCCTTCATTCGTTTAACAACCGAAGAACACGTACAAATAGTTAAAATTTACTGCAAATGTGGTGATTCAAACGTGGGCACGTTCCGTGTATTCCGTCATAATCGACCTAATCTGCAAGGAATTGGGAAGATTATACCTATAAAGATATTTGAAGAGACTGCAGGCATTACAAATGTGGTTAGGCCTGTGTACACACTGCCGAAAATATCGCTTCTGTTAGTGAAAGTGTGGCGCATAATACGATTTTGAATTCAGAGCACTATGGCCGTATGATAATTGACTTTTGTTGGCCTGCAATTGCAGATCACGAACTGGGCGACATGTGGTTTCAACAAGACTGTGCCGCGAGCCACATGAGAAGTTTCCAGAAAGCGTAATTTCACGTTATGGCGACATGAAATGGCCACCAAGATCATACAATTTGACGCTGTTAGACTTTCTGTTGCAAGGCTATATACGGGACCGTTGTTACGCGGACAAACCCAAAACGTTGGAGCATTAGAAAACCAACATTCGTTAAGTTATGGCCGCGATACCGTCCACTGTTGCAACCAATGCAGAGGCTGTCTTTTAAATGAGATTGTATTTCGTACATCATGAACTTGATAAATTTAATTTTCGCATCTTTCATACAAACTGACCGATTTATTGAAATGTAATTTTTCGTACACTGCTTTAAGTTTTCGTCTGCTTTGCGTTATAATACTTGGTGAAAGTTGATAAATTCCACCGGATAACCGAAGATTCCCCAGCAATTTCTAAGCGAACATCTTCAGTAAGTTGTAATTTTGCCTATTTTATTGTGCGTTAATTCAGATCAATCCTTTTTACTTACGTTTTTTTCTAGCAACTTGCACACAAATGCAAAAAAAACGTTGGGCGAAGACATATGTAAGTCAGTTTAATTAACTAAAATTCATGTATTGATTGTTCTTGACATCGTTAATATTTTATTTGCCAGAACTTTTGTAAGTTTCATTTTAGTTAACTTTTCGATGCTTCTAACAGTACCAACCATACCATTTTATTCCTTTAATACAGTTATCGTACGAACTTATAGCGGCTCGACATAAATTTGAAATTAAATCAAAGTTACAATGTTGGGATTCCAATCATAGTGGTTAAGTTTAGAAGACTTCAACATTTTTCTACTTCTAAGTAAACCATTTTCCCAGATGGCAGAAAAAAGAAACAAATGCCTTATTTGTAATGTCTCAGCATTTACTACGAAATCACATGATGTGTTAACACGAAGGAGGGAATGTTCTCTGTGCTTGTGAACATCACCGCATTGTTAACACAATTTCAACTTTTCCATTAATTTAACATTCACTCTGTGTACGTGACCATACGCACGGAGTGCACTATGTGGATTTTACATATATATATATATATATATAAATATGTATTCTCGTACGCAGATGGGCGATTAACCAAAATGAAATTCCCGAAAATTGACAAATGCGGGAATAAAAACCACCGCATTAGCCTACCTAATCTAATGGGGTTATGAGTCAACTTTGTTGAAGCTATTAATTGCTCACTCAAATTTATTTATTAAATTATTTAATTGTTAACAATAATCTGCAAACACTTGATCAAACGACCGGTCCCCACGTGTGGTTGTTTCTTATTCAAAGGAAAAACTGTGACGACAGACAAATCACTCACGTACGCATTCAGTCGTTTTCACGGGAACATCATGGGTAAAATCCCCCAGAAACATTGGGTTTAACATCACCCCCACCACAATAAAATGTGATTAGCCGATGATGTTGTTCTTCTTGTAGTTCATGTGAAAAAGTTTGTTTATGTTGGCTCATAAGTATTCAATATTTACACACAAGTTCGACACAATTTGAGCACCTTGCAGACGACAGCATATGTAGGAACGTTCCTGAAGACAAATAAATTAAGACAAATTTATCAATTCCGCAACAAATGTAGAAACTAAGTTATTTGAGAAGTTTTTACATATGTATGTCAAATGTTGCAAACAGTTCTTAATTTACGTTCATACGAGTATGTTGAAGCTAAATATTCCTAGTCGGAATGTTTGCTGTACCCAAATGGATAGACTTTGCGTTCTCTCAGTTTGAAAGGATTGCCAAAATTCTTTTTGTCGTTAGTTTGACACAAACTCTACGCATAATTTGAATGTGATCTATCATTCAGTTCGTTTGCAGTGTTTGATTTTGTCAGTTGATCTTAAATGTGTTTTGAGATTTTCACAATGGATCAAAATATCGAACAAAGAACTATTCTTGAATTTTGTATTGCAAAAGAAATTTGGTGTACCGAATTGCTGATAATGTTACAGAAGGCTCACGGTAACTCGACTTTATCAAAAACTTGTTCATATGAGTGGCAAAATAGTTTCAAAAGCGGAAATTGACATCGATAAATTGAAGAAAATTGTGGTTGAAAATCTACATTTAAGTCTATGAGGGATAGCCACTGTGTGTCGCACGAACCAATTCGTACCATTTTACACTATTGTTTTCCGTTTCATACCTCGTGGTCCTACCAGTTCCAAAAAACCCGAATTTTCTTCTAAAGCTCGTTGGAGGTATGGTACGAGTCAAAATGCGTTATAACTGTTGATGAGATATGAGATTATGAATTTAGAGTTTAATTCAATAAACAACCTTCGAAACGGCGAAACAAAAAAAAAACACACACAAAATTATTAATTACGCATTATATGCATTCGCCGAAAAGGGCCAAACCTGTGAAAGTAAGCTCCTGATCGAATTTCTGGCCAAAAACTAAACAAATATCGTAAAAAAACACTGTACTCCCCTAAAATTGCTCCGGCTGACTTTTGCTCTTTCTAAAACTCAAATGAACAATTCGACGCATCCGTGTAAATCAGAATGATCATCGAGAACTCAAGTTTGAAGAAATGTGTTTGAAAAACGTTTTGGTTTTGGGATTATTCGCTGGCATAAGAGTATTATTTCTGAATGATAATTCTTTCCTAAATGATTCTTTTATTCGTTTGAACATATAATTATCATAAAGCGATTACATCACAAAATTTTCCACAGTCGGAGTTTGTCGAGTACGTCCCATATACATATTACATAACCCTACAACAAGTTTTGCGTCAATATCTTGGCTGGTATAGCGATTCTATAAACTTAAATATTTCGGTTATGTCGTCTTCATATTTTGCCTTTAACAGAATAAAACTTACCACTTTAATAATATATATTTACGAATATATATGTATGTGTATATTACTTCATCAAAACTTTATATAGGGTTATCCACTTATCAATTTATCAAAAACGCCGGTCTGGCAAGGCTGTCAGCTGTTAGTGAAAGGTTTGTCATTTACGAATATGGATCGTTTAACGACCGAAGAACACATAAAAACCGTTAAAACTTACTACAAAAGTGGTGATTCAAACGTGGAATTTTAACCGACCAAATTTTTCTTTAGCGATCGCTTTTCTCAAGCGATCATTTCTCATTCGTTGGTCACGGCAACAAACAAAATTATCGGAGAACCCAAAAGTGCTTGTGGAAAACCCATTGCATCCGGAAAAGGTGACTGTTTTGTGCGCATTATGGTCTGTAGGTGTCATTGGGCCATATTTTTTCTGGAGGATCCACTGGTGCAACCAGTTCATTGTATTTCGTATGTAATGGTAAAGTCCAAGTATTATAATGAAATTAAAGTTTCATCAAAATCATAACATTATGTGTGTTTTATTTAACTTTACATGAAAACGAAAAATGAATAACTCATTATAATTCGAACAACGGTTTTCAGATTTCAAAAGTACAACAGTTCCTCCGTGGTGTTCTGGTGCTAGAATGTCGTATTCTACAGCTTTTCTTCAATAACGGCGAAAGATCAAACTTGGGAGCAGAAAGTATGAAGAGCGTTTATAGCCGTGGCACTGTACACGCAATTTTAGTTTCGTCGATTCTGTTCTGGTAATTTTGATATCAAATATGCAATACGTTCCGGGTGAAAAATTGTCGCAATTATCGAGAAATAATGGAAATCGTCAAGTTCGATCGTCAGCCCAGTAAATATTCCACTAAAAACAATTTAAGAATTCCTTAAATAAGACAAGGACCTTCGATGTAGGGGTGCCACACAAGTTAACGCTGTAAAATCTCATGGACCGACCTCACGGGCCGAATCTCAGTTAAATCGCAACAAAATCGCCCCATTTCTGAGGAGAAGGGTGACTGGTGATGAAAATGGGAGATGAGTTGTGTTCCGTCAGGAAAACGCCAGGCCATACACCTTGAAATGATTCGCCAGAAGCTCTAACAGCTTAGATGTGGGGTTCTTATGCATCCATTTTATATAGTTCGGATCTGGCATCAACTGATTACTACCTGATCATGGCGAATGATTTCGCTGGCAAAAAATTCGATTCAGGAAAAACTTGTGAAAATCGATTGTCCCAGTTTTTTGCCAATACGAACAAAAGTTTTTGTGAGCGAAGAATAGGGAAATTACCTTCAAAATGGCAACACATTTAACCCATATCGAATTATTATAACTATGCAACAAAACTTTCAATGTTATGTAAATATAATAGATTTCCTTTTATTGCCTTTTAGATCATTTGGTACAAGAGGATGTGTAACGCATTTTAGGTGACGTTTAAATCTAGGTGTCTTGCGACGAAATTAATTTATCAGGGTGTTTTAAGACTGGCTGGTATGATATACAACGCACATTAGCCATTAGTAATGCTTTCCAAAGTAAAAAAATGATCTGACATTAATAACAGGAAAATCCCAAGCCAAGACAAGATAACGATACTGTCGTTTAAAATAATTCAAACGTTCTTTTCATATTACTTTAATTTCCAAAACATATTTGGAGTTACTAAAAATATTATTAATAAACATTATTCATTCCCTTGGGAATAAATTTATAAATATTTTTATAATTTTTTTACGATGTCCTCGATTTTTACAATATGTAGAGATGACTTGTAATTAGTAGCATGTTATAAGGTCCATTATGACTTGGGTCTATGTTCGTGATCTGATAACTGATCATTAGAGGGATTATTGTGCCAAAAGGGAAAAGTAAGAGCGAAAAGATCGCGACAAAGTCGTTTAAAATTTTGGTTACGATGACGGTTTTCTTCGATTATTGTCGTACTGTTCGTTACGATTTTTTTTCCGTCAGGCCAAACGGTCAGCAAAGAACATTATCATTGTTTGCAAACAAATGCCTAATCTGTGGATAAAAAAAATAATAAAATAAAAAAATTCTCTTACATCTCACAAACGAGACATCGGAGAGCTTCTCACATTCACATTCACGAACAGCACAGTTCGAGAATAATTTACAAGACTTGTCGATTATTCGACCACTCCAAGTGTTCTTTAGACACACAGAGGTGACCGCTTGCCAAATGATGATGGGTGGCTGCTTGCGGAATTGTACTTAGAATCAAATCAACGATAGTCACGTGTACGTCGGTGGATAGACAACCCTTGATTTTTGCACCTGGATAATGCCTCATATCGCACTGCATTGCCTCTTCGTGGGGTTTTCCACCAAAATTCAAATAATATCGCTCCATACCAACTATACTCGCCTTAATTTCCACCTATTTCCGAAACTCAAAAGACTGCTCCAGCGACAGCGTTTGGACTTGATTGAAAAGATTAAATGTGAATCACAGCGTAAACTAGAAAGTAACAATTTGGCATGCTTCGATGATTGGAAAAACGTTGGCATAAGTAAAATATGTCCGAAGAGAATGTTTTGAAGGCGATAAAATATACTTGGGCGAATAAATAAAAACTTTTTAAGCAGCCTTACTTTTTGGAAACAGAAGTATTTACGTTTTTGGAGACAGAAGTAGGTAAGTTTTTTGAGACTGAACTAGATAAGTTCTTTGTTTTTTTTTTTTTATCAATAATATGCAACCCACGGCATTAATTGTGTTAAATTTCAGTTTTTGATGTCATTTGTTACATTTTGAAATAGACAAAAATATTGACCTGAAATAACTAACTAACTAACAAAAATGCTTTTCCGTGAAAGATGCCACCCTACCAAATGGGATGATCTAGTTGCTGACAAAATAGCCAATTGCGATATCGTAGCTGTTAAAAAGGAGTACGTAAATGTGAATTTCAAAATTTCTGCACAACACTATGACGATCAATAAGCGATATATTTCACGCCGAGAAATATTCCTCATTATTTGAATTAGTATGAGTAGAACTAGCAACTATTCCGCATATTATCGTGGGTTCAAGCACCTACTGATATACTCATTATTATTTGCGCGGAGGTAACCCCGATGCGTCTGACAAGCATTTCGAGTAGTCGAGTAATTGATAAGTCTAGTAAACGAAACGAAATGAAATTAGGAAATAATTTTAATTTGTTTCAGTTTCTGGAATCTAAGTTGAAAATATACATAATTTTTTTCTTGATTCCGACAACCGAAACAAAATTGTATTGCGTGTTGTTTCTTTTTCATATATCCAAAACGGAATTACAAACAACTTTGAATTAGATCTTTACGCCTTACATGAAATTGGTAACAATTTTGATTCTGGTTCAGTTTACGAGATCTTTTGTTTGCATCTCAATTGAAAAGTTCTAACTCCAAATTTTTCAGTTCTATTTTTCCAGTTCGGATTCACACTAAGAAATGAAATTGCATAAAAGTATATTTTCGTTTCAGGTTTTCGAATCAAAACATTTGTTTCAATACTTCTCGACGGAGAAACAGAGTGCACCTAAGTTTTTAATTTCGTTTTAGATAAAAAATGAATGAATGTATGGAGTTGTTGTTTTGACTATAAATCCGAAACAAAACTCCAATTTTTTTTAAACAAGGTTACAGTATTAAAACCGGAATTAAATTAAACTTTCATGAACTAAGTAAGCTTAACGATTGTCCCTTTCCTTGGTAATCCCACACTCATGAGGTGTGAGGGAATTTGGTGCATAACCTGTGGCTTAATAAAAGAAATGGTCTAAGTCTTGGAATTTTTTAATACTTTTGTACTTGCTCTTCGATATGGATGAGGTCTTGATACTCATTATGCAATTTGTTGTTCGGGGCTGATGCAATTTAAGTGTTCAGAAAGCGTGAAGTATGCAATAAACGCATTAAATACAGAAGTCAACAACTATACATATATATATATATATTTATTTATTTATTTACTTACATACATACACATTGTATGTAATCTAATTATTATATACAGCGTAAGTGATGAATGTTGTTACTTTGGTTAAATAACTTTTTTATATAATTCAGTTTTCTATTCTTCGAAAAATAACACATTTTTTGTCAAGCGTTTTTAATGACTTCTAAACATAATTGATTGTAGATGACTTCCAAAATCAATGACTATTGTAATTCAATTTTGGCAGGAGGGATGCGGCGGAAATTGTTTGACTTAATATTCAAACCCTTTGCTTTAAGCCCTGCAAATTTGATTAACCATTGAAATTTGATAACGTTTTATATTATTATGTATTTAAATTAAATATTTTAGGGTTCTGCAAAGTCGATGCAAACAAGCCAGATAATCCCTTCCCTCTATGTCTGTTGGTAATATTTTTATTAATTAATGATCTGTATTTTTATGATGAATTTAGTCAGTAATTTGAAAATTGTTAGATGCTAAAGAATTTTGGCCGTGGGTGGCATACACACGTGCTCTTAGCAAAATACATCTGATGAATACTAAGTAAAGATAACAAAAATATGGGAAAATGGTGAATACTGCTTAAAATTAAATACAGAACGAACGCCGCTTACCTTCTTTGACCGGGCCAGTGTAGATTTTTGATTTTAAATAGTGTGACGGTGACGAACTTTGTATTTTTTATGAAAATAAGCTAAGAAAATAGTGACAGGTAAATGATAAATGACTTTTTACTATCATGAAATTAACGTATGACAAACCAACGCCGCGATTTTAATTTATATTGTAAGTTCGGTTCATTCATATGAATTCGACGACCTATATTCTGTGGCGCTACGTAATTGTTTGTCGAACACGATTCGTGATTGTAAATGTCGTTTCGACAATATTCGATTTTCTACGTTTTGTTGAAATTCATTCATATTCATAGAGGTTTTTCGTTGCAATTGATTTATTATTAAAACGTTGATTACGATTAAGGTGATTCAATACGCAGTCCAGAAACAAATTATCGAGTGGCAAATCATGACTATTCAGCAGCGAAATCATCAAAAGCATTCTCAATATATATCCTTATGAATTCCCATGGCAAAACCTTTTCCCATAAAAGACAGTGAGGCAGGTGATCGACGTTTAAAATTTCACCGCCCGTCGCATCACACGCGTTTTTTCACCTGCAACTATTTACTCGTTGTGGTAATTTTAGTAAAGATCTGTTAGCCTGTGACGGCTATATGCCACACTAGAAAATTGTTTTTCAGAGGATACCATGACATAATTTCAAATTCCAATAACATCAAAATAAATTTATAAATTGAACACAATAAATGTTCCACAAAAGAAAGAATAATGCCTTTAAACTGCTTTAAATTAAATTAAATACTCGTATGGTGCGACTTATCACATAGCAAGGCCTGTTATGACAGTACTGCGGCGAAAGTTTCTCAATGAGATGAATTTAAGAAATTTCACATTCCGCTGAACCCAAAGATGCCTTATTGCACGTAATATTTTCTATTGCGGTTATTTTGCAATAACCAAATAATTTTGATTATATAAATAAGTGCACTCTAATGATAACTCAGGCAATTGTCGATGCAATCACTCCAGCCTGTAACTAGTATCAATGTCACACATTCATTAGCAAGCGTAGTGGCCATTTAAATTTCCGGTGCACCCAGATACTTCTCGAACAAACAATTGCATAGAGAATTGAAAACACCCTTCATTAAGGAAGAAGTCCAAAAATACTCCGCTAGATACATGAATCGTATTCAACAACATCCGAATCAGCTGGAGAACCACACAGGACCTGGCTACTCAGGACGAATATATCAGTAGGGACACTCAAGGAAGTGTTTCCGAATAAGAATACAATTTTAGTATGTAAGTAGTATGTAGGCCAATGTAAATATTACTGAATGTCCAAGGACAGATTGTAATAAATACAGAATTTGAAAAAAAAAAATTTTAATTCAATAAATTTAAGCGATGAATAAAAATATATTATTTATTCAAATGAATACATAAAAAGTAAATAATTTGGTTAAAAAAATACTTGAAATGCTTAACGCAGCATCATTCGTCCACCACCCTGTAAATATTAGATGCGACACTAAGTTCCCGCGGTCTTTTTTTTTTTTTGTAAAAATGCAACTTTATTATCATTTATAGTATTGCCCATAGCTAGCTACCACTTTTTCCCATCTTTCTTTCTTTCTTTTCTTTCTTTTGAAGCTATCCACGAATCTAGCCATTCCTTGATGTCATCAGATGAGTGGAATTGCTGGTCAGCCAGACCATGTGCCATCGAACGTAATAAGTGATAATCGGGCGGCGCAACATCTGGAGAATATGGTGGATGGATAAGACTTCCCATTTCAGCGTTTCTTGGTATGTTTTAACGGGCTTGGATATGTTGGTCACATTAAGTCGAAAGTTGTCATGCCAAAGAATCACTTTTTCGTGTCTCTCCACGTATTGTGGACGTTTCTCGACGAAAACAATCTCGACACGTTGTTTTAATTAAAGCAGCATGTCCGTAAACGTTTTGCACCTCTCAACAAGCTTCACCCGCCATTTTCTTCGATTGAAAGAAGAAAATAAATATTTCCCGCACATGACGATTATTTGCCATAAAATCATACATATTCACACAACCAAAAGAATATGACATCAAAAGAAAATCACTATTGTGACGAGATGGCTATGGCAGAATCGACAAGCACTTACAGTTGGCGCCATCTATTGCCATACAGCCGGAACTTTGTTGCGCATCTAATAACTTCCAGTTTATTTTTGAGTGTGAGCTAAAGGGGCGGAGCAATATATATTTCATCCCTATAGAGTCTCGAAAAATGCACTAGGATGGTTCTCGAGACATTTGGTACTAAGTACAAGTTGTTTATTTATAAAATATCAGTAAAGAATCATTTAACAGAACTCGAGTGTAGTGTTAAATTTCATATAATTGGTTTCAGTTTGTTCCAGTCATTGCCTTATAAGGAACTAAAGGCAATTAAGAAACTATTTACTCATTATACTTTCACTCCGAGGAGTGAAAGTTTTTGTTATTTGGTACGACCAAAAAAGTTACACCCAGAAAGAAGCATTTAAAGTACATGTACATTTAAGCAAAAACGTTTCGTGATTTTTAAAGTCAACTGTGCTATGTTTGTCTGTCTGGCTGGTTGATGGCCACAATAGCGGCCGCAAATATATTAACTTGTCAGAACTCTGCACGACCTAATATTATGCCAGATCGAAGCCGGAGATTGCAATCGGCCCACCACTTCTGGCACCAATTCATCCATTTTTCGGAATTCCACATCCCTCTGTAAGTTTTGCATTATTTTGTAAAGTTTCGTAACGTCTGAAGAAATCAGTCCCTCCTGATACTACCCTTACATATGACCGATGTATGCTATATAGTCCAAGGTTTACGTCTTTTATGTTGTTGTACTAAACATTGTAGTATTTAGTACATATTCAAACATCCTGATATCTCCCATACAAATTTACTAATTTTACGAAATTAAAAAATTTCTGCATAATTTCTTATTAGCTGTCCGTAGTAGTTTAGATTTCTATCCATAAAAGTTCTTTCCAATTCTCTGCAATACCAAAAAAATTGATCAAAGGACCAAGCCCCATCTGGTACCTTCTATAAAAATGAACCATTTTTTCATAATATAATTTTCCGCATTAATCCATCATAAAATTAACTTTAGACTAAAAAAATGTGTGAAAATCATGTACATGTAATGTATTTATGTGAGACTGCAGTTGTCTAGAAGCCAGTAATGGGCATGTGCTAATGCTTATAAATGTAGTGTCATCAACGAAAGTTGAAGTTTGAATTAAGGAATGAACAGGCATGTCAGAGGTGTAGATGGTAGGGCCTAGTATACTGCCCTGCGGAACTCCTGCTGAAACTTTTCTTTGAGTGGAAACAGAGTCTTTCGATTTTACTACAAAAGATCGATCCTTTAGATAGCTCTCCAGGAGCTTGTGGGTATTTGCCGGTAGAAAAGAGACTATTTTGTGAATAAGGCCTTCATGCCACACTTTATCAAAGGTTTGGGAGATGTCTATAAAGAGAGCTGAGCAATATTTCCGATCTTCGAATGTTTTTCTGATCTGGGTTACTATACGGTGTACTTGTTCTGTCGTTCCATGACCCTTGCGAAACCCAAACTGGTGCATGGGTATTACATGGTTTGCTTCAATATGGGGGTACAACATTTGGAGAAAGATCTTTTCAAACAGTTTAGATAAACTACAGAGTAAACTTATGGGTCGATAGGATGTAATTTGTGACAGTTCCTTTCCAGGTTTTGGGATCATTATTATTTCAGACAGCTTCCATGATCGAGGAAAGTATCCAATTCGAAGTATAGCATTAAATATAAATAAAACAAATTTGAGGATATTGTGTTATTTTATCGTGTCCAGGAGATCTATTCATTTTCAACGAGAGAACATTTTTCTTTAAGAGAGATAGACTTATTCTCATGGGATTTGTGACCATTGGGCTAATGATCGTTGGATTCACACGAGAGATTGTAAAGTTAGAAGTAAATACTTCTTCCAGATGATCAGCAAATTCTTTCACTTTTTCATCACTACTCCTTGCCCTTCCTCCATCTTTCATTCGTATTGGAGACTCCTGTGTTATAGGGCGCTGTAGTTGCCTTGTGGCCTTGTACAGGCTATAGTCAGTTTTTGTGTGGCTCCTAGACGAGATAATTGGCGGTCCTCGAAGATTTCTCTGTTTTCATCCAGAGTTGACTTTAGTTTTGACTTGCACTGGTCGAGACAAGCTTTGAGCTAGGGAGATCTGTGCTCTTTCCATCGTCTTCTCGCTTTCCTTTTCTCGTTGATTAGGGATTCAATATGACATGAAGAGTCATTTTTTGTTTCAGCATAGACCTTACGCGGTGTTGCCAAGTTTGCGTCAATTTCATCTGGTGTTTTCAGAGAAAAGTTTTAGCACAGATGTGAGTTTATGTACATCTTGTATCTCAACCAATTTGTATGCCTGCTTGGGAAATGGTAAGAGATTTCCGGGTTCAAGGGAATGTTGAAAACTTTGAGAATTGTGGGGGAGTGGTCTGATGAGAGGTCGAGGAAAGCAGTAACAATGATATGTTCTCTTGTTATGCTCTTCATAACTGCAAAATCTATGAGATCGGGGGTTTTATTGAGATCCGTGGGCTAGTATGTTGGTTCACCTCCAGATAAAACTTTTAGGCCTGAACTCGATATAGCATTCAGCAATTGTCTGCCCCTGGGGTTGACGAGTCTAGACCCTCAGAAGATATGTTTAGCATTGTAGTCTCCGACTGCTATAAACTTGCCACCAAGAGTGGAAAAAAAGTGTGAAAACTGGTCACCCCTCATAACATATTTGGTAAAATATTCGTGATGAAATTAATGAAATACCGCGTGAAATGTGTAAGAATATAATGAAAAATTTGATCAAATAATAATTTTTGTCTTTTTTTTATGAAACAACGTAAAGCATATTGGATAACATAATTTTATAATTTGTTTGTCTAACAACTGATTAAATTAAAATATCAGGCAGAATAAAAATTAGAAAATTTGCAAAGTCGGAAGTCGGTACTATAGGTATAATATATGTTGCATTTGTGCCCAAGCTGGTTTGTTGTCCTCCAGTTACCATTTAGACTTATATGAGTCGTCATTTTACCAAAACCCATCGTTGAGATACAAGTTAACGTCAATGTATTAATACGATATTTTGCAATTGGTGTTTCAATATCACGTTTTTGTTTTTGTAAATTTATAAATTATAAATAAATAATAAATTATAAATTTTCGTTTGTCTCACACTATAATATTTGGAGGTTTTTACTTGAATATTTGGTAAATGAGCAACAATTTTAATATATGTTGCAAATATTTTTTGGTTCATTACAAAATTTTACAAAGCAAAATATCTGGCATCTAAGAATTCATTATAACCGGAATAGTTGTTTTAAGTTAGGGAGCGTATGGAAAACGTACAAAATTCCATCGGTAACATTATCACAAGCTGATTATCATTCTTTGAGCTTTCGTTATCAAGTAAAGTTAAATAAAACACACATAAAGCTATGACTACGATGAAACTTTAATTTCACTATAATGATTGGACCTTTATGTACGAAATACAATATTATTTAAATGGCCACTTCTGGATTGGTTGCAGCAGTTTTCAAAAAGTATGGTCCAAAGTCAACTCCAGACCACAATGCGCACTCACAGTCACTTTTCGACTGATACATAAGCTTCATGCGGAAGAAAATTTTATTCGATTGAAAGTCCATGTTTGAACGATCTACATTCACACAGTTCCACGCTCGTAAATGGTCAATCTTCCGTTAAATAAATAAGACTTTGGATGACAGGTATTTAACAGCTGGCAGCCTCACCAGACCGGTGATTTTGAACCCACTTAATGGGTAATCCTACGCAATTACATCACTTTTTCAACCTAATATCGCAGCACAGCAAGTTTATATTGAATATCTTTTGTATTACGTACAACTTTCCTTTCGATAACCACATCCTATTAAATGCAAAACATTTTGCTATATCAAATGGTTGATATTTCAAAATCAACATTATTACCCATTAGACAGAGTTGCAATAACTTTAGCTTGGTAATGTGAAATGTTAAGTCATAACTGAAATTAGTAATTAAAATTGTTTTTGGTAAACTTTCTCCCAGACATAATCAATATTATGGTAGGATTTAAAAAAAGCTGTCATTGTCCTATAAACCATTTTGGCTGTATATCGGTGAACTAATTGAAAACAAACATTTCCCTTATTTAAAAATTTTGTCGGGTTCGTCTTAAAAGTCAGGTGTACTGATTCAACTGCCGTTTTGACTTTTTAAAGCAAGTAATCTTCTAAATGTACAAATGCCGTCCTAATCATGTATATATTTCTCATATTTCTATTCGTTTATTTGTACTTGTATAGTTATATGAGTACATACTACAGGGTGGGTCATAAGGGTGTTGGCGGTTTAAATATTCAATTAAAAAAAAAACTACGAAACATAAAAAAAATATATTTGTATTTTTAAAAAGTAGAAGCATGGGAATTTTTAAGACCTACAAATAATGTTGTCCAAATGGCTTCCCTCGGCTGTTTGACACTCTTGGAACCGAAGTCGCAAATTTTGGAAAACTCATTGAAAAGTTGTTCTCGGTATTTTGTTACTTTCCTGAATAATGTTCCTCTTCAACTGCTGTAAATTGGTCGGATTATTCTCGTAGACTACCGATTTGAGGTAGCCCCATAGAAAATAATCGCATGGAGAGAAATCGGGGCTACGTGGGGGCTATTCAATATCCCTCCTTTTCGAAATGAGTTTTCCAGGAAAAACATTTTTCAGCAGCTCTATGGATACCCTAGTCGTATGACATGTGGCCCCATCCTGTTGAGACCACATCCTCGAGGTATTGCCTTAAAGTTCTTGCAAATCTGGCACCAAAAAGTCTGCTAGTATGTTGCAATAATTGTTTGCTCTAACCGTCATCGCATGCCCTCTTTCGTCCTCAAAAAAGTATGGTCCAATAATACCGGTTGACGTTATCCCAGCCCACACGGCAAGCTTATGGCTGTGAAGTGGACGTTCATGCAAGCGTCGGGGATTAGTCTCGGACCAGAACCGACAATTTTGCTTGTTCACATGGCCATTAAGGTGAAAATTGGCCTCATCACTAAAAATCACGTTGTTGAAATTGTTGAACCGCTCTAGCATCAAATTGACAAAGTTAAGTCGGTTATTGGCATCATCGGGTTTTAATTCTTGGACTATCTGAATCTTATAAGCCTTCAAATGCAAATTACGTTTCAAAATTCGTCGTAAAGTTGTTCTTTTGACATCCAAAGACTGACTTCTCTTACGTGTTGACTGTTGCGGATTTCGCTGAACTGAAACACGAACACGCTTCACAATGTCGGCTGGTACTGTTGAGCCGGTTGTTTCGAACATTCTGATCCATTTTCGTATCACATTGGCGCTTGGAACTTCACTAAAATCGTGTAAACCGTGTTCATGCTGATACAAACGTCGTGCAGTAATCACTGATTTATTGTTTTCGTAATACGCTCTGACACAAAATGCACGCTGCACTCCCGTGTACGGCGACTAAATTTCCAGGAAGCGGCGCAGCGAACAACATATCCCCCCGCGAATTAAATCGCCAACTCATATGGTCCACCCTGTATTTGCGCCTGTGTTGTAGGAAGTAAGACACACATATAATTAACATAATGCCACCCTACGGCCAAATTTCAAAGCGCATATAAGAACCGCCCAGGCGCCGCACTAAGGACATGAGCACGAATCCGCAATTTGATGACATATCCTCTTAGTATTTCTTCTACTGCTTTTATCAGACTCACAAATATTCTTTTCAATTTCAAGAAAGGAGAAGAACGCTCTGAAATAAGAGTAATGAGGTGTGGTACGAAATTCTGAAGAAGTCCTTTGTGTGCACCTTAATTTATATAATATGTAACACATGGAGGCTCATGCGTTCGTTGAAATATTAATGCTTTTGTTTATTTTAACATCTTTAACCCCAATCATTTGCTTGTTCTCATAATCGTACATATAAGGCAAAACATTGTCGCATCATGGCGTTAATAAAATTCAGGCCTTATTACATACAGATTATATGACCTTCTGGATGCATTCGTAGAGAATGCTTGCTAGCAGGCCTTCTTGTTCCTTTGAAAATGATTCGACCCACAGCTTACTTCGCTTTCTTTTAAGGCCCCTAAAGAGCCTTCAAAATGCAACGAGAGTTGTGAGAGTTGCTCAAGGAAGACATGCAATCAAGCCTCGCTATTAGTTACATCCGACACTTATCCTGTCCTGCTTCTTTTGGAAGCCTTTACCAGATCTTGACTTCGGAAAGAAAAGTTAGTTACCCTTCGTTTCTTCTGCTGTCCCCATTTGTTTGGAAGGCATTTGAAGACATTTTTTACTTCTATTTTGTATTCTTTTACTGATATACTTTAGCGTTGTTCTTATGAAAGTCCAATAAGGTCTTTACTCGCAGACCTCTTATATGGCATTATCTTGCAGATATATCATAAGGCTTTCCGTAGGACCTCCTGAGAAATGCGATTGCGAGAGTCTTTGCCCTTCAATACCACCTTCTGTTATTTTAAAAGGATTAGGCCTCATATCAGGCCGTCCAAGTCATGCATATCTCCTTTGAACTGGTATTAAAACCTATACACAGTCACATAAAATGTGTATAAATATGAATACGCGGATTAGTCTACCATTCTACGTAAGCTTAACATAAACTCTCATATATAGATATATTTACAACACTTGCCAAGATTTGAAATGTAGTGAGTAGAACATAAGTTTAGAAGAAACTCCAGCTCTCCTAAAGGAGTTAGTTCACATTGGAAGTTTCGGCAAACAACTTGTCTAAAGTAAAATCTTGTGTCAACATCTTCTTGTCATGTTATGCAATAAGCAACACTAAATCGATACGGTCCCAAATATAATCGGTGCTTTTTCAGTCCAGACAAAGCCTATGCATCGGCCGCGCAAGTGTACATTAGATTTAGTTATCATAATACACTATTTGTAGGATTGGCGTTTTTATATACAGGTTACGGAATAGAATCCATTCTTAGCATATTTTCGTACTTCAAACATTGATTAGGAAATTTAAAAGATGTTGTTTCTGTACGTTTTCGACTGACTACCAAAAATAAATTTTACGCAAAATCAACTTAGCTAATAAACAAGTTTTTTTCGTGTGTTTGAAAGAGATTTCATCATAACCGAATATAGTGATGCTTTTGTTGTCCAAAGCAGGAACATAAAACCCAATTAAAATAAAAACAAATGTTTTTGCAAATATTAACTGGCAAATAATGTATCTTTCAAATTAGATTTTCGAATAGTTTTCATATGAAAATGAAAATGTTACTCTGAATAAGCCAAACATGGAAATTATCTATAGAAGTGTACATTGAAATTCATATAGTTTATATTCTATTGAATATACTTAAAAAACAGTATTATTAAGTCAACACGATTGAAATATTGCAGTTGTCGTTAAAAGAGGATAAATTGCCACTACAAGTATGTAAAATTCGAAGACCAATAAATTACTATAATATTATTTATTTATTATTGTTATTATTATTATTAAGATTTATTATTATTTGTCTATTTTTATGGCAGTGATTTTACTTTGATTTTGACAAATTTATATATGCAGCCTATTTTAGCGAAATAAAGGTGACCGACTTTATAAAATTTCATAAAACTTGGTGCAGTCTAATGTTATTATTGATCATAAGTGGTTACAAATGGGTCGTATCGAACAGTCGATTTCGATTTCCAAAAAAAAAAAATCAATTTTCCAGCTATAATTTCTAAATTTTAGGCCACACAAAGCTGAATGTTTGTTCACTGCACTGCTTATTATGTTTGGTAGAATTTGAAAAGATTTCAATAAATTAGGTTAGCTCTTTCCGTTTCAATACAAATGCCCAATTTATCAAATATATTCTTAGATTTGCATATTTTGTTAACTAAGTTGGGATACTTGGTCGTTTCTTGGATACTCAGTCTTTTCCATGTAACTTCAAACTGATAGCTTACAATAACCTGCATTTTTCCACTGTATTGTTTTGTAGTGTTTGGTAAGATTTAAAATACGTATTTGGAAGCTCCCATACTAAATACCAGATTAACTATTAATTCACCAAACTCAGTCAAATTTGCCAAACATCTGGTGTGTGATGTGTTTACGAAAGAAAGAAAGCTGCTTTGCTAGTCCCCTTCTGATATATTTCATACGAATTTACCAATTTTTTGGCCTGTAATTTAAATTGGCATAAATTCATAATACTTGGCAAATTTTGAAAAAAAAAAGACTGGAAACTCACGCACTTTGTAGTAACATCCATATAGATTGCCTAACCCATACATTCCCAGATTCATGCCTTTCTTTCAATTGCGCTAAATTCACTTTAATATGATATAAATCAAGAAATTATTCAATTCTTCTTCTTCAATTCTGCTTCTAGAATACCAATAAGAAAAAGTGTATGAAAGCACTAATCATAGATACAACTGAAATGTATCTAAATGTAACATTTAATAGAAATTTTTTGAAGGCAGATTTATATCCTTTTAAAGAAAGTTCATTTTCGATATTTTTTTTCCGATGAATAAAAGATATATTTTAGGTTGTTTTCTCCAAGTTTTCGAATCCACTCGAAAGACTGGAGATATACATGATTCGATACGTCCGAAGTGTAACAACCAGAAGGAATCATTTAAAGTTCCAAGTATCTTTTGATTAAATGGGTTTCTTGGATTTTTAAATCGACTAAGCGATATCCGACTGACTGGCTAAATGATAGACACGATAATTGCCATACATCTTCATGAAACTTGAAGACAAAAAACAAAAAATGGTTCAGCCTAATATTTTGCCAACTCGTAGCTATATCGACTCATCCCTTCTGGTACCGTCCATACAAATTGACTATTTTCCAAAATTCAAATTTTTATCTGTAACTTTTCTCTATTGCAGCAACCTACATTTCTGGCCAATATATTGATTCATTTGTTCCTTATTTAGTCACGCCCCTTCTGGTACCTCCCATACAAATTACTGACTTGACTTGAAAATTTGAATGTTTATGCCTTTTATTATTGTTAATTTTATTATATATTATTCGGATACGCTAAATTTATTCAGAATTAGTATACACTTATTAACATTTAACTGAAGTAAAGTCTAAAAATGAAAATGGGACGCATCGCCATATCCCTTCTGGTACCTCCTACACAATTGCCTAATTTTCAATAGCCTAAATTTTCGTTTATAATTCTTGGTAAAATTTTAGAAAAATCTATCAGGCAAACACGCCCTCTGCGGTACCTGCCGTAGATATGGCCGGTTTCAGCTTAGCTGTTATACTGAATTCATTCAAATTTGGCAAACATACGTTTGGTTATCTAGATTCCGGATACAAAAATGAGCATCGCAACACCCCTTCTGGTACCCTCTAAACAAATTTCCGACGTACAACGTCACTTCCGGAACACCTTAGACTTTTGCCCTCGGGCAAAAGGACGTTGGGAGAAGATATATGTAGTTCAATTCACCTGACTGAAATGTCTGTACTGGGTTTTAGTTCATTTCGTTAACCACGTCCACAACAGTTTTTTTTTTTTTTAATTTTAAATGATTTGGCTCCTTTAATGAGCAAGTTTTCTAGTACTGACCAGAATTTGTTCAATTTCAGATTTGAGCTATCCATTGGTATAGGGGATATTAGTATAGTAAGGATATTTTTAGACCAAATGTCATCCTACAAGTTCGAGTAGTGCGATTGAAATCTTTCGATCAAGAGTATATATTAAAGGTGTCTCATATAAATATTTATACCTCATTCTACAGTAGCCGGTACGAAAACCGATGAAAATTAAATCGAAAATCGATATAGTTTACGATTTTGTGTCAAAGATTTCGATTCTTATGTTCTTTTAAGCATAGAAATCTTTGTTTGTGGAGTCATATTTATGGACTATGATTGGGTATTGTTAAGCTGTTGATTATGGGTTTTATTACATTATAAAATTATAAATTATACCTCTGTGAAACTGTAATATGTTCCGTAAATCATAATACCTGAAAAAGCCCGCCTGTATATTTTTCATCATCTTCTCACAAATAGCTTTATTTCTTGTCAATAATAAATTTTCATAACGTAGTGTTTATAGCTTTGGAGAAAGTGACAAATCTGACGTAAGAAATGTTTTGCTACAAAAATGTTTTTTTTTTCTTCTTTTTTTAACCACCAACACAAATTCTTGTCATTAACCATCCCTTTACCATAAAATTACATCAGGTGGGTAAAAATAGTTGAAAACTGTAAATGGAGCCCTTTAAGAGTTTAAGAAGTCTTTTTTAAAAATTTCAAAAAGACAAAAGTCCCATTGCGCACATCTCTGGTTCTGGTATTCCACAAATTTATTGTGCAACGAATCAGTTGTTGTGTTGCTAATTTTTACATATAAGTTTGGTAACCTTTAAAACGTTTTCACAAAAGTGTTTCTCGCTGTCAAATTTTAGTGGTTTGCTTGGCGTTTTTTTACTTTATATTCTTGGTTATCGTATTAACGTTGTAGGAGTTATAAAAGATAATATAAAACATCCCATGAATGGAACATTGAAAATCCATTTTTTAACGTCGATTCCAAAATTGAGTTTGAAAAGCATTTAATAGACTTGTCGATAATTCGACTCTTCACAGTGTTGGTTGAGCACAAGTTGTAGGAGTTCTATATTATTTTTAAATCTCCTTAACATACACAGAGATCTTCTAGTAACATTATATATTACTTCAATTATAGGCGTCGCGAATAGACGCACGTCCACCTTATCAAGATCGTGGAGAAACAAATATGAGAAAAGCCAGGTAAGCTATTCGTTTTCACATCCGTTAGTGTAGGGCATTAGAACAAACATTTATCCGAATAACTACATCATTACAAGTACTCTGTAGCTTTGGAAATGCAGTAGAAATCAAGGTATTTCGTCTGTCAGTTTTTGACAGCATCGATATTGTAATTTTATGGATGTCAAATATTTTCGCAGTTGCCTGTGTGCACATATTTATCTTTTAAATGTATCAAATACAAATACAAAATTGTGAGTTCCAACAGCTATACCTTTGAGATTCGTTACATAATAATACATAGTCACATATGTATGTATGTACATTCATATATAGATGTATTCATGCGTATTTACAACTTTTCATAAACATTGTATCCCGACACGACATTAATGATTGCGGTTACAACATTAAGTATGTATTCCATAGACGGCTGCAAGTGTAGTTGTAGCTGTATATATGCAATTACGGATCCAACTGTGTGTATGAGAGCAAGCCCTTACACGCAACCATGCGCATTTACAAATCTGTACATATATATGGATATACATATATAGATACGAGTATATGTATTAACGTACAACGATAGTAAACAGTTCATAAAAGGCCTCGTGATTCCCTGGAAAAGAATATTTTTTTTTTTTGCTGTTATGCCACAGAGTCACATAGACTTCTTAATTAAGTTGAAGCATAATATATTGCAGTGTTCGCCAAAGAAAAACACAAATGTAAATCCAAAAGTTCTTCACTCATCCGTTGCTCTATGCTTTCGCATCAAAATAATAATAATACATTAAAAGGAGGTAGAAGAGGATTTTCTCCACAAAGGCTTAAAATTTAACTGGAGTGTAATTATAGCTTTCGCTTAAGTCTGTGATGTCAGTAATTAAAAAAAGGTTCTTATACAATGAATGGATTCGCATGTACAGTCTGGCGTATTTAAAAGCAACCATTAAGGCCACAAAGAACTTACAACAAGCTTACAACAACCACAATCAGATTGTAGAGTGGATAAGGACTTTACCAAACCTAAACGGAAGTAGGTCGAAGGTAAAGCAAGCACCTTCTCAGTTCATGGGATACACTAAAGACGGCTGCAATTGGATGATCGTTATGTTACTAATGGAAAACAGAAGACTCCGTCTGAATACATAGTTATTGTATATAATATCGCATCTCCTATTTAACGCTAATGTACCTTTGCCCGATATATATCATCTAATTGTTTTGATAAATCAAATGCATGCACCATTAAGGCTGATATTGATCTTAAATGGAACTACTTTTATTATACAAAATGAATGCACATCTTGCGAACGAATTTCAGTATCCACAAATCCGTGTCATCCAGTTTGTTTGAGTGAGACGGAATGTACAAATCGGAAATTTGACATTCTAGGTCAGCACTGGGTTGTTTAATGTAAACATTAGAGATATGTTCTGTTGCCTTGAAACGAACTAAATGCTGTGGAAATTGTTTTATATGTTAATTGTAATATTTGGTGCATATCCATGTCAAATTAGATTGAACAAAGGCGGGAAAATCACAGGATGCTAAATGCAAGACGCAATAAATGCCACTTTTTTATATTTTGCTTACATCCTTTCCTTCTTCTTCGCTCTACACGTGTAATTTTGGTTACAAAAATAACGGCAAAGTTAACCTAAAGGAACTCTGCAAGTATCGATCAGACTTTAGACTTAAGAAAATATTATATACGCAATAAACTCAAACTCGACTCAAAACTAATATCTTACTTAATTTAACTAGTCCATCATCTGATGACGTATCTACACAAGCACCGTGGAAGATACTCAAATATATTTGATGCTTATGATTAGATCGCAAGAATGTTGTTGCCGTCATACATATAAAATGACTTCCAAGAATTGAAAACCTTCATCAGTAATGCCCTAATTTCGAAGATATGCAGCACTTGCATATAACTTCATGGCGTAGAAGGTAACGCTAATAGAGGGAGAAAAATTATGACATACTAAAGCCATCAATAAAAATTTACTGTATATTGGAAATGTTTAGAAATAATAGAGAAAAAATTAAACCCAAGGCGCGGATCAATTCAGTCATTTTCTATGGCAGAGTCAGGTTAACGAGAAGCCTGGTGTTTGATAAACTGTACTGAATTTAGTGGTATTGAATGCAATCTAGGAATACAGATAGTGAGCAATTTGCTTGAGAAGTACCAGGAAGAGAGCGATTATCACACCGATTTTTTCGTGTTTTACCGAACATTGTAATGTAATGCAATTGTCAAAAAAATCATTAATTTCCAGTCTAAGAATTAACAATGGAAAAATTAAACTTCGATAAATCGGTCCATTTGTATGGAAGATGTCAGGAGGGCGTGGCATTTTTTCATTTTTTATTTTCAGGACTAAATTTATTAAATGCATTTTGTATGGCAAAATATGTGCCAGTAATACGGTCCATTTTCATTACTAGACCATATTTTAGCGTACCAAATTTTAGAGTTCAGTGCAACTGAACGAGGGATATGAACATAAGAATAAATGGGTTAGAACGGTCAATTACATGGCTTCCTCCGGGTGAGGATATACAAATTTACAATTTTAAGCAATGTTTTCATCACAAAATGATTAGATTAAACAAAGTGTAATTGTTTAAGAATTTCATTAAATATTGCCCATATTCTGCTCTATACAAATAGAAAGAATAGTTTTTATATTTTTGCAATACAAATCTTTACTTTTTTGTCATCAGGCGAAGAAATAGCCTTCAAAGTACTAACCCCCAAAGATTTTTTAGAACGGTTTCCTCTCGAAGCATGCCAAATATTCAATTTCCAGTTTAGAATTGAAGTTGAATCTGTTTAATCGACTCAAAATGATATCCCCGGAGCGTCCTATTGGATTTAGAAAGTAGTCAAAACTTACGCAGAGCTAAAGATGCGAGCACGGTGATTGTGGAACCTCATGAAGATCTAATGCACTGGAAGTTGGCGCGTTATTGTGATGCAAATAGCTTCACCCAAAACAACGCATAACATTCAACTAATATACCTCTTTCCCAGTTTGAACCATCGAAAGAGATTCGTAATGCACAATAACGCGATAATAAATGAAAACTGCCACCATAACATTGATTTTTGAGCAACTTTATCGCATTCTTTTCAGAATCGCTTCGTCTTTGGCAAGATATTCATTCGATTGGTCGGTTATTACTGGGTCATAAGAAAAGATCCAAGTCAAATCTCTAGCAATAATTCAATCTTTCTCGTTAAAATTGCGTGTTTCTGGTATCAAGCGATCAATAATTATTATAAAAGGTATTGTAATGAGAAGTTCATTATATTTCCAATAGATGTCTTTAGTAATCTGGGCTTTAGTAAACCGGGCTATCTAATCTGACGTTAGATAGACAAGGTTTTCCACTCAAAAAATTACTCACACAGTTATAGTTGCTTAACTGAATGAACCATACTTTACATTTTTTCTTCGGTGAAGGCGAAACATCAAGCCAGGAGGCTGAGAATGTGAATATTTGTTTATGGTACTGATATTTTAATAGCCAAAAATTTGAAACATTTTGGTTTTGTCGATTCCGTGTCGCTAATTTTGATGCCAGTGATATATCACGCTCTGGAAGGCCAATTGTCGGAAATGTCGATAGAATAAAGAAAATCTTCAAGTTCGATCGTCATGTAATCGCTGTTTTGATAGCTCAAAAATCATTTGGCACCACTTGATTAAGACCGGATAAAACAGCAACAAAATCGATCGAAGCAGATGATGACCGATAATGAGAAGTCGGTCACTTACGACAGGGTAAAGTGAAAAATGTCGAAGTTGAATAGCGGTATGCCAGCACAAACTATATCCAAGCCAGGATTGACGGCGGAACGTTTTGCTATGTGTTTGGTGGGACTGGCCATGATCTGCTATCCTGCGCATCAAACTCTTAATTCGGTTCGCGTGAAAGACGCAATCACCCGTAAGAGGAAAATTAGAGAGGAGTTTTGTTCCATCAGGACAGCGTCAGGCCACATACGAGTATATCGGTAGTAGCTGATCAGCAAATGCGGGAGCTTGGTTGGGATGTTCTTATGCACCCACCTAATAGTGCGGACCTGGCACCAAATGATGGCAAATGTGTTTGCTAGTAAAAAATTTGTCTCAAAGGAAGTATGTGAAAATCGATTGTCCAATATGTTCTTTTTTTCGTCGACAGAGACGAAGGTTTGTATGGGAGAGACATAAAAAAATTGTGTTCAAAATGGCAGTAAATTGTCCAATGAAATGGTGCATACTTGAATCGTAATCTATAGGTTCACTTATCCCATTTTTTAATATTTTTTTTTTCTTTGCAAGAGATTGTATACTAATTTACAAAAATTGTAAAAATAATTTGGGTGCCTACAAAAGCTGTTACAAAATTTATGCGTTCCCCTGATAGAACTTCATTGGAAGCACACATTCAGGTATATCAAACTTGGTACATCACTTAGTCGGTACAGTTTATGTTCGAAGAGAGGAAAAAAATCTGTATACAATCAATTCACCTACGCTGAAGTCAGTAAAAATGGTCCTGGTTCTAATCCTGTGCCAAATCAGGGAATGATGTACCTTTGACTTGACCCTGCGCTTGATATATGTATGTAAATACATTTATATACATATATGTAAAATTATGTGTGTATGTATATGCAAGTATAAGTACATGCACAGTATATATAATGCATATTCCTATGTACGAGTACAAATGTAAATTGGGTCCATTTTTTCACCAAATTAAACATTTGAATGCCAATACCCTCACACGCGTTCAACTATTATTTGCTATCTTTGGTTTATATTAGACACCAGCACACTAACATTTACTTAAACAAATATGCACGTACTCGTAAGTATGTTCGCTCAAGTGTTTTAGGCCCACAATTGAACGTTTCTTACCTACATACACACAAATATATTTACGTACGTACGACCGTTTAGCAGAGTAGAGTAGAGGCAATGTGAAAAAAAAACTGAGGCAAAATGTTGTTACTGCTGTTTTGGGTGCAACAACCGCATTTGTAGTTCATGAACGGCCAGCGAACCTAAGGCAAAACGCAAACAAAGTTTCTGAATTGACAAACTAAATACAGGCATAAGCACATACATACATGTGCAGCGACATACATACATAAATGTATCTTGTACGGGCAAAATGAATGTTGTAAGTGGGCTTTTTTTGTTCATTGCAAATGCACTGCCACGCGTCGTACCATGAATGTACGAATAAATGCATATACATAAAAGTGCACCTATACATACGGACGTACGTCAATGCATGAAACGGGTGCTGCATTACGATGGCAAACATTCTAAGCTAATTTCCATTCTTGTTTTTTATACGGCGGAATGTAATAGTCGTCAAATGAAATAATAACTGAACAAAAAATAAAATAATTGCTAAATTTGCCCAGGAACCGAAAAATTGATAAATGTACGATATAACTAAAAAGTAGAACTACACCCAAATATCTCTGAAAATGAGACGAAATAAGATCGACAAATTTGAGCTTTATTCATATTAAAATAATTTCCCAACAACTGAAATTACCTCTTTTAAAATAAACCACCAAAACGTGAAACAATATCCAAATTAATATTATTCACAAAAATTTACGAAAAAACTAGAACATTGACGTAGATTACCTGATAGCACATTGGACATTTAAAGTTCTCGAGTTCATTGCAGTTACATTTACCTACAATATCAAAATACGTTCACTACAGATCCTCTACAGAGCTAATTACACATAAATTTTATTGGTATAGGCGTTTCTTCTTCCTATTAATCACACTCTTCTTCCAAATAAATATAGTTTTCACACAAATCTTATGGTTCCATATCTGTGCAAGTTTGTTGTTCGAGAAAAATGTTAAATTTATTTGTATTAATGCTTGCAAGTAAAAATAAAAATAAAATTTAAAAATAAAAATGTGGACAGTGTTTTCAATAAAGTTGATAAAAATCATAAAAGCAGCTTTTTATTCAAGTTTTGCTTTTTATGACTTCAATAAACTGAAATGGAAATGGAAAGGGAACATATCGATTTAACTATCTGTATCTATTGGACGTTCGAAGTTTTTTTTATTAAAGTAAAAATGCAGATTATTTTAACCAAGTTTCTATAGAGGGGAGAGGGAAGGAAGTACAGAACTACTTTCATTACCATACTTCGCGCTTTAGTGAGCGATATTTTATGAATTTTTATAAAACAAAGCTTTTAATGGGGAGATATTACATCTATTGCTATGGTTAGAAAAAAAATTGATTTGAATATTGCAATGAGTATTTCTCTAATTCCTGTGAGTAGCTATGTCACTACGTCTAAGTTTCCAGTTTTTGCAAGAAGTAAATGAAGGTTTTTGAAGCCAAATTCATATTTTTTATCTGTTTTATTTCAAAAGCCATCTGGTCATATTTGAAATTCTGTAGTCTCTGATAATTCCAATCTAATTATGCCAACAAATTCAAATTCAAAAAACTCCATTTATCTTGTAATATATGGTAAATATCTATCTATCTATCTTATATATATATATATATATATATATATATATATATATCTATATATATAAAAATGAATCGTGGTTTGTTCCGATGCTTAAAACTCCAGAACGGCTGGACCGCTTTGCATAAATTTTTGTATATGCGTCTGGGTGATGCCCGGGATGGTTTAGATTTACAATTCGGTCCAATTGGACAAAGGGGCGTGGTACCTCCCATACAAACAAAAAAGTAAAAATCAATTATTTCTGCTCCTGCTTACGGTATTTGAACAAAATTTGGTGCGTGGGTTTGGTGTACATATCTTAAGTTCTACTGCAAATGTGGGCGGTATTGGACAATGGGGCGTGGTACCTCCCATACAAACCACAAATTAAAAAGCAATTATTTCTGCTCCTGCTAATGAAACATTCCAATAAAAATAAAATTTGAAGGCAAAGCAACGTTTGCCGGGTCGGCTAGTATATATATATATATATATACAGGGTTGCCCATATTCGACGGACCCATTTGGCAACGCCATAACTTTTGACAGAGATGTCAGATCGCTTAATGACATACCGCGTTTGAAGCGTCAGTCCAAGCAGATTTTTACCATGGAACAATACACGCCACGCGAGCGCTCTGAAATAGTTGAAATTTACATTCAACAGAAGAAGTCAATTGTGAAAACTCAACGTGCTTTTAAAATATTAAAAAATGTGAGAAGTGCGCCTTCTAAGAACACCATTAAGCGTTTATACGAAAAATTTTCGACTGGTGAGGCTCTTTCTAATCCGAAGAGGCCAAATAAAAGTCGACCAAGGCGATCGGCCGAGAATATCGCTGCCGTACGAGCCAGTGTTGAGAGGTCCCCAAGAACATCCCAAAAGCGTCGTTCTCAGCAGTTGGGCATGGCTCGGTCCACTTTACAACGGATTATTCGCGTTGATTTGCATTTGTTCCCGTACAAAATTCAATTGACGCAAAGATTGTTGCCTGCGGACAAGCCTCGTCGATTGGAATGGGCCCAACGAGTCATCGAAATGGCCGATGATGACGAGCAATTTTGGAACAAAATTATCATGTCCGATGAAGCCCATTTCACATTGAATGGGACCGTAAATAAGCAAAATTGCCGTATTTACGCCACTGAAAATCCTCAGGAGATTCAAGAATTGCCTCTTCATGACGAAAAAGTCACAGTTTGGTGCGGCGTTAGTGCGAAAACGGTCATTGGGCCGTTTTTCTTCCAAAACGAAAATGGCCATGCTGTTACCATCAACCAGGAGCGTTATCGCGACATGATGACCAATTTTGTGATGCCAATTATTCGTCGAAAGCGTATGAGGCAGTTCTGGTTTCAACAAGACGGCGCTCCACCGCACACAAGTCGCATAACATTCGATTTTCTGAAGAATTTGTTTCCGGGCCGTTTAATGTCGAAAAGTGGTGATTTGGACTGGCCACCGCGTTCGCCCGATTTGACGCCCACTGACTTCTTCTTGTGGGGACATTTGAAGTCAAAGGTTTACGTTAACAAGCCAAGGACCGTAGAAAAGCTCAAGGACAACATTCGTGAAGAAATAGCCGCTATTCCGGCCGAAATGTTGGCGAAAACGATGGAAAATGCTGCAAAAAGGGCACAATACGCCATCAACGCCAGAGGCGGCCATTTGAGAGATATCATATTCAAAAATTGATGTAAACAAATCTACTTGGAACAAATTAAATGAATAAGATTGCCAACCGCCAAATTTTTATTTTTTTCTTTGATTTTTTTTTTAAAAACATGGGTCCGTCGAATATGGGCAACCCTGTATATTATATATTATATCTATATATATAAAATCAATTGCTGTGCGTCAATCGTTGTGTGGATCATGTTGGTTCAGCTTCAAACTTAACCTGCCTATGAGGGCGAGTTATTTGAATCTTCAGTCTGCTAGCTCAGGCAGTTTGGCCTCTATTACACTTTCAAATACTGATATCGATATACATTTTTAATAAGTCTCAGATGAATATTACCGAAATAACAATCTTAATTTATCTAAAATTCTATGGTGCTGTGAATAAAAACTGCATTCCTTTCAGTCCAAAAATCTCAAAATGTTTCACAAAAATGTGCTTAAAAATTAAATATTTCGAACTTCTGGATCATTTCTTGGACACCCTCCACTGTAATTCCTCCGCCACTGTAATTTGGTTGAAAAAATAATCGCAAAATATTTTCCGACGAATCTGTATCTACCGTCCCTAATGAAGCACTGTTTACGATGTGCTACAAGTACATTTGCTGAGGCACGTTGCAAAGTAAACAAAATTTTGCTCAAAGAGTTGAAAAAAGATATTGTGCTACAAAGATTATATTCGTTCTATACCAGAATACGAAATGGCATAGAAGAAAGAGGCTCACAGCGCCTCAACGACAACGACGACAAAGCCCAAACTAACACGGTTAGGATCCAGTGGATGGGTGACAGCCACGGTAGGTGGGAGGATACAGGGCGCTGAACAATTTTCAACTAAATAACAGACAAGCGATATGCATGCATTGCCAATTATTTTCCTAAACAAAACAACAACAGCAACATCAGTACATTTTACAAGTACACACTCAACGAATTCAGTACGAGATAAAAAAAAACTTGCAACAGCACCAACATTACGGGTGGAAAGCAGCGCTTGTGTAGTTACGCTGAATATGTATTTTGTGTACGTAGCTATCTATCCATCTAGGTATCTCTTGATGTATCTCCTCGATGCAAATATCAGCATTTTCAAACTTAGAACTAATGAGAAACGAGGCGTTTGTTACAGTGTTTTTTTATGGTTCGGCTTAGTGAAACGAGTGCCTTGTATATATTCAATCCACACCCGTACCCGGACCATTCTCATGTATATGAACTTACGGCATCTGTGCGATACTTTAGTAACAGATATCAAAACAGTCACGTTTCAATAACAGGCGTTGCTCATCACGTTGCATAACTTTTTGATGCACAATACGATAGACACCACATTTATGGTTATAACATTTATTTATTTATTTTGTTTAATTTAATATATCTGACCAAGCGTTTGATCCATGTAGGTCTCTAATGATGTGACTGGCATAGTCGTTTTTTTTGCACCACTGTTAATTTTTCTCAAAAGACACAGCGACAACATGTGTGCGCGACACTTACAATTTCGTCAATTTGACCGCTCTCACTTAACTATTATATGTATGTTCCCAAAAAACACAATGATTTTAACCAACTGAGGAGGTAACTCATTTCATAACTAAATAGATAAAAGTCGATACCGCTAACTCTCCCTTTTGAAGAATATCTACTAAAATGTCGGGAAATGTTGTCAACCGTCTCAATGTTACAGTACGGTGACAGAATTTTCATTCATTAAATCTAATGATGAGCTTTTATAAAGTAGTAAAAATTGTACTTTCAATAAAACTTAATAACTAATCTAACTGAGCCTAAATGAAATTCACTAATCGCAGATTTGATTTAACTGACTCTGCACCTAACAATTATTATTGAAACATTTTTATATCTTCACTCGAGGGAATGAAGGAATATAACCTGCAAAAGGAAGAGTATGTAGGCACCAAGGATCTTTTGATCAGACGTATTTTGGGACTTTTTAGATCGATTAAGCAATGTTAGTCTGGCTGCCTGGCTGATATTCTTTAGAAAATTTCGTAAAATTTGGCGCTGCCTAACATTTTGTTAGATGACAGTAATTAAGCTATTTTGACCCACTCTTTCAGGTGCCTTAGTACAAATTGACTGATTTGCCAACACTAAATGTTTTTTCCATAATTCCTAATTTATAATAGCAGTGACTTAAATTTTTGTTAAAATCCATAATTCTTGATAAAACCTTAAAAAAAGCAATAGATCAACATTGCCCCTTCTAGTACCTCCTATGTAAACGATCATGTCTTCTCGTTGATTACAACAGAATATCATGCCCCTTCTGGTATATCCCGTGCAAATAGGAGGAGTCTCTGTTCCCCAAATTTATCCTTGTAACTGCTAACACGTAGACTGGGGCCATCAGCATTCTCGAAAGAATGATGACATTTCTTCCAACATTTTTACAAAAATACGCTATTTTTTGAGAGATTTTAGCTATTTTTAACTTACAGAAGTTAGTTTTGCAGATATACGCTGTTTTTCACATATCGAATTGGGATTTCTGTCATTTTTAACAAACAAATTTACACAACATTTTAACGTTGCAAATACATATTCCGAAATAATGCAAACTTACTTACATCGGCAGAAATCGGCAGAAAAAGTGTAAAAAGTCCAGGAATAATATTAAAAAAATATATTCCAAATCGCGTATCTATCAAGCTGTAAGGTATAGTCGCTACATGTGAATGATTTTTTTCTTCAAGGCTGGACGTTGTGGCCGCATTAGGAACGTGGAAATCTAAGTGTCGCGTATATTGATTACGAGAAGGCATTTGATAGCGTACCCCATGTGTACCTACTACGAACACTTAGGGTTAATGGAGTGAGCCGGAACATAATTGCATTTTTTGAAAGGATAATGCCTATATGGAGAACGCAAATAATCCTTAACGACATCTGCACCAGAGAAATTCGGGTAAATAGGGGTATTTTTCAAGGTGACTCCTTCAGTCCATTACGGTTCTGCCTGGCTCTAGGACCTCTCAGTAAAGCGTTGAATGAATCACCTAATGGATATCGTATTGGCCACCAACAAAGGCAGACTGCAATCACCCATTTACTATACATGGATGATTTGAAATTGTTTGCACGGTCAAGATATCACCTCTCGAACTTACTGGATATAGTGGAGAGATTTAGTAGTGATATATGCATGCGATTTGGATTCGAAAAATGCAAGTCTGTCGAGATGGTAAGAGGTCAGGTAGTGCATTCTGAAGGATTTACGCTGAACGAGGGCGTAATACAAATGTTACGTTCTGATCAATCCTATAGATACTTGGGAGTGGATGAAATGGGAGGTATACACCACACACTTATAAGAGACGCATTAAAGGTGCAATGTGATATGAGGATAAAAAAGCTGTGCAGCACCAAATTAAATGCTAGGCATATGATCCGGGCAATTAATACCTACGCCATTCCTGTATTAACATACTCATTTGGAATTATAGTATGGAGTGATACGGAATTGGATTCAGCACAGAGGAAAGTACGAACAACGATGACTAGATTTGGACAGCACCATCCTCAGGCTGCTGTTGAGAGAGTAATGTTGCCACGAAAGTTGGGTGGACAGGGCATAATAAATTTGAAGAACCAATATTATATCCAGACCCAGAAGCTTAGAGAATTCTTTTATGCGAAGGCATTAGAAAGTGAGCAATATTCCATTCTGGTGAATTTGGATGAAAATTACACACCACTAAAACTCTCAACGCCGCTGTTCGATCCTCTAGAATTTGTAAGTAGTGATGTCGATATTGTAGAGAAATGGAAACGCAAGGCCATACATGATAGATTTCCACACCAACTGGATATGAATAATGTGGATAAAAATTTGTCTACAATATGTTTTCAGTATGGCCAATTGTTCCCGGAAACGGAAGCATTTCTAATGGCCATACAGGATGGCGTAATCCACTCTGGACATTTTCGAAGAGTTATTCTACACGAGAATATTAATAATAGGCGCCGTAGATGTGGTCAGGCTCCTGAAACCACAGACCATATCATAAATAGATGCTCAATACTGGCAAGTACGGACTACCTCAGAAGGCACAATAATGTGGCAAGAATAATTCACCAAACTCTTGCTATTAGAAGTGGTTTCCTGGAGGATAGACTTCTTCATTACATGTACCGACCTGAAGAGGTCTTAATTAACACGGATTTTAAATTGTACTGGGACCGCACCATATCAACGGATAGAACTGTCATCGCGAATAGACCAGATATAGTTTGGGTAAATAAACGCAGCAGAGGCGTGGGAACAATAATAATAATAATAATAATAATAATAATAATAATAATAATAATAGTAGTGATAACTATGATTTAAAAATGTTGAGCGACAATCGAATTGGAAATTGTTTAAGATGCTCCATAAATGATTTCGCCCCTTACTTAGCATAATCAAATTTCGAAAGACTATTCAATCTCTCGAATGTAAGACACTACAATAGACAATAATACAATAACTACCTATACAATAACAGATTTGTAGTTTAATGCGTGTTCGTTCCAAAAATGAGACGCAGGCCAAAAAGTTGTTTATAATTTCACAATTTTAGGAAAATAACTTAACAAAACTATTTCTTAATTTTTACTCATACCATTTCATTTTATAGCTTTTCTGCGCTATATTTCAGATTTGAATAAATAACGTCACAGTAGAAAAGCATATAAATTTCAACACTTTTCCCCCAAGATTGAACCGAGAAAAAACATAATATATAGAGGAATATAAAATATTGGCATGCTTGATGTCCATTCGACTATTTTCCGCTTATTTATTACTATAGCTATGATTTATACGTCAACAAAATAAATTTTACAAATTATTCCTTAAATTTCATATAAAGAAATCATATAAAATATTTTATATTCATATTGTTACTCATTTGTTTTTTGTGTTTGGGCTTAGCCAAAACGTATCATGACATTGAGAGAAAGGCGTGTTAGCTGTCACATGTACCTATATATAATATAACAAATAGTACACTACTAGAAAACAAAACTCTAGAGGCAGCAAAAATAATTAGGTTTTTTTCCAGTAAGATTTTTTTCCACTGTTGAAAGCATATTAATCGTACTTTTTAAAGAAGAAGAGTACATAATACATAATACATAGTACATACCCACACTTCTTACAAAAGCTCATAATTTACAGTCACCTATCGAACATTGACGCTTTAGACATTTTTCGGAGTTATGGTTAGTTATGGTAGGTTATACTTGACCTATAATCGAAATTTTATAAATTTTGTTTGCAATGTATGCATACATAAAGGCATAAACTGTGGCCAGATCTTTGACTGTCTGGCTGACTAATCACCGCCCCGCCCAAGGAAAAATTTTGTGATCATAAAATTTCGACGGTTGGTATCCAATACGGCAAGAGCAATCACCATAAGGGATTTTTGCAAAATTACTCTATTAGGAGGTAAAACATGGCAGAAGAAGGGGAAAATAGCGTACCATTTTCCAGATTAAACTACTGGCGCTAGGTTAGGTTAGGTCAATGTGGCAGTCTGAGTAGACAGACTCACTTAGACTGTATAGTCCATTGTGATACCACGAAAACTAGAGATATGAATGTTCCTAGTTTCCCCCATTCAACCATCCTGAGCGCCTCAAGAAGCTCTTAAATCGGGCAATATCTATATCGTCCAGATCTCCTAGGTCCGTAAAGAAATAAGAGCTCAGTGTTTATCCCTGTCTGTTCACCAGGGCGGAGTAATTGCAGAAAAGATGTTCTATGTACTACTCCTTCTCTTCGTCCCTACAACTCTTGCGGAAGCCACTAGTCGCAACCTTTAATTTCAGTGCATGCCTTTCAGTCAGACGACGACGAGGGATACAAGCAATGAGACGTCGGGTTTTGATAGCGACAACAGTGTGTGTGAACGCTTGAGATCTTGGCGTGGCAATATTTGTCTAGATTGATTACAGCCCCGGACATACGTTCGCAGTAGGAGCTTGCAAGTGGCTAGAGGCATTTCCACGAACCCCAACTCGGCTGGTATGGTTGCTCCCAGTCTTGCCAGCTCATCTACTCTAAAGTTCTTTGGTATGTCCCTGTGGGCCGACACCCACGTACGATGAGTGTTGAAATGCTGAGCCATTTCGTTAAGAGATCTGTGGCATTTTAGAGCTGATGTTGAGTTCAGGAAGACAGAATTCAGGGATTTAATGGCAGCTTGACTGTCAGAGAATATGTTAATCCTTATCGTGGTGAGGACGTTATTTCTCAACCATTTTGCAACTTCCTTAATGCCAAAATTTCGGCCTGATAAACACTACAATGATCAGCTAGTCTTGTTGCTATACTTAGCACTAGCTCTTTGGAGTAGACACCGAAACCTACTTGATTATTTAATTTTCAGCCGTCAGTGTAGAAGTCGGCATATCGTCTTGTACCAGGAGTTCTACATTTCCACGTATCTCTATCTGGTAAAAGTATGTGGTACTTCTTCTCGAACAGTGGTTCAGCCAGAGTGTGGTCTATGGCGCCTGTTATGACATGCACCATATTAGAGATACCACCTTGAACTACTGATACTAAGGTTTCTAAATTGTGAAGCAAATAACTGCGAAGGAATTTGAAAAATGTCATACATTTAAGGGATATAACATAGAAATGGGGAACGAATACATTGCCACCATCTGCAGCAAATGGCAAAAGCTGAAATTAAACAAATTACAGCATATTCCACTAATGGCGCAAGTACATAAGGCAAGTAGATTTTTCGAAGTTCTTAATTTTAGGGAAAAAATAGGAAAGATAGGGTACATAAATGTACCATCTTCAGCCGGATTGAAAGGTTAAGGTTGAAAACAGGAAAAAAGGGCAACAAATAATACCATATCTTTGAACAGATCCTCGAAGGTGAGATCACTGAACTGTTTGTTGTGTGCATACATATTCCTATAACTTCATAGGTGGGGAATAAAAATTAGTTTTCTTTTTTGCAATTTCGCCTTCTGGGGTGAAACAGAGATTAAAAAGGACAGAAATGATGCCATCATCTGGAACAAACCGCTGTAATCTAGTACGATGGCGATGAAACAGACTTTTCAAAATTTGTACTTATAGTTGTTGCACCAGAAAAGAAAGTTGACAAAAATACAACCAGCAGTTGAAGTTGTGGCCATGAAATTACTTACCGCACCGACAGTAAGAGGAAATCGGGTTTTTGGCAATTTGCGCTGGTTGGGATAATACAGGAAATCAACTGTACCATCTGTACCATAAAAAATGGTTGCGGGTAAAGTGACTATAACCGCAGATTAGCCGATGGATCAAAAAGGGGTTTCGTTGTTATTCCCACTTCAGAAGACAAAACTGGTCTACTGCTTGATTTAAGGAGACTGCGAATTCTGAATTATAGTTGAAAAATTTTGACTTAACTAAATGAAAATGGGTTACATTGCTTTGTTCTTTTGAGTAACTCCTATGCAAATTTTTTAAGTGGGATACTTCCGTTTATTATAATATTGCTTATTTTGAAGCGTGTTGATTCATAGCATTCACAATATGCCTACTGCATCCGCCTACTAGGGTTACATCATGTCGAGAATTTTATGGTGTTTCTTTTTCATCAGTAAGAAATACAAACGCCAAACTCGGCTAACTAAAATTATAATTTATAAAATTATAAAATTATAAAAATGTAAAATTATAAAAGTGTAAAGCCATAAAAATATAAAATTATAAAACTATAAAATTATAAAATT
>JAHXMU010000101.1:4160675-4231638 GCA_019455685.1 Philornis downsi | reverse complement strand
TTATAAAATTATAAAATTATAAAATTATAAAATTATAAAATTATAAACTTATAAAATTATAAAATTATAAAATTTCACATTACATATATAATTTCTTACTGCACACATCTTACGTATTTAGCACATTCAATTTCTTTGCGGTCATCATTGAATTTTCTGTTCGAAAACTGACTTTCTACACCGTACACTCCTACGCATAAAAACAAACATGAGCACCTATATAAAATCATCTACAGATATATATATATATATATATATATATGTATATATTTATGTGTGCGTGTGTGTACGTACATATATCTTCTATTTCTGTGTTAGGAGGTTTGTTTTCTTCTCCGTTCATTGACTTTCTATTCACCCTTTTTTGCAAATTTTTATCAACGATTTTTTCGCGTGATGTCGTTTTAGTTTTGCATCAGTTTTCAAAAGATACTCAAACGTGCTTACATAGAAATGGGTCTGTCTGACTCTGCATATCCGTTTTGTTTGCCTTGTCCGTCTGTTATTTTAGTAAACCCGACGTATGGTTGTATATTTCCTTCTATACACATTTTTACATATATTTTTTAATTTACTATTTATTTATGTATACAACATTTTCTACTCTCGATAAAGTATTACTTAATCTTTTTCTTGCGTATATTTTTCTGATTTCGGCTGCAGCAACGCCGTTTATTTCGAAGCCAAAAAGTTTATTGAACTGTATGCAAAACTAGTTGGCAACATTTTGTATTTTTCTCATTTTTATTCGTATCGCATCTGCATATCTATAAGTGCGAATTGCAGAATTTGGTAATCAGAGTTAAAATGTTAATATGCATTTCTGGGTGTGTTTTAAACGCCATCATAATATTTGTACCTCAAGAGAAAACGCTGAGTACACAGTCGAATTGTTAAGATAAGGAAAATTTAATTTCCATCATGTGTACATGGAATCACAGAAATTGCGAAAATAATACAAAGTCCCACAATGATTTTATTACATTTGAATTTTGTTGACAAAATTTTGGGTTGCAGAAGTTGTGATTGCTATTACCTGAAACCGAATTACATAAACTCATAAACGAGTATCAATTTAATAGCGTAATGCGTTTGTAATGAGCTTCGGTTATTAGCAAACAATAAAAATAAAAACATTTCAGTCTACAATATTTAGTTCACATTTCTAATATGAAATAAATTTAAAACTGGCATCGTCAACAAAATGAAATTTAATCCCGAAATAGTTTTGTTTCAGTTTCTTGAACTTAAATCACAAGTATACAATATGTTTATTCAGATTCCGACAACCGCATCAAAATAGTTTATTTCTGTTTCACACATTCAAAACGAAATTAAAAAAAATTTGGTTTTAATTCACATGCCTGAAACGAAATTAAGAATATGTTTAATTCTGATAAAGTTTATGAAACCTTTTGTTTAAAAATTTTCAATTCAAAAAACCAGACAAAATTTTTGAGTAGCTGTGAAAATTTCTGAGAGCCTGTTTTTATATAGTCGGAACCTTAAATATTTGCAGGATTTTTGCCTTCCCAATTTGTTGCAGCTTTGATTTCAATTCTGATTCAGATAGGAAACGAAATCGCATTGTATCGATAGCGAAACTCTATCAATGTTGGTTTCTAATTTCGTTTCAGGTAAAAAAAAGTCAGTTGAACACACAGAAAGAAATTTTTAATGTACTTTAAATAAAGTTGCAATATCAAAACCAAAACGAAACTGAACTTTCGTGATAGTCCCTGATTTAAATACAAAAGAAATTATTTCCACTATAACTTAAAATGCAGCGTAACAATTCTACAATATAATTGAAAATGTGAATGGGAATATTTGTGTTTGCAATTAAAAACTTACTTACTTTTTTTAAGTTTTGAATGTATTTATGAAATTTGTGTTAAAATCCCTGAAGGATAAGTTAAAATTGAAAAATTGTTGTTTCGGACCGATTTGTTTCGTCGCGGAGAGAAAAATGATAATAAATGGGACCAGATTTTAACACAAAAGTATCTGCAATATACTGTAATTACTGCTTTCTAAAAATAGTTTGTGGATGAAATGAGACTGAAGAACCTATGAGAGCAGTGAATAAAGCTAGCTAGCATTCAAACGGAGGCTGGATCATAAGTCCACTAAAATCTCAGACAGATTTGTTCTATATGAATGCATTTTTATAGACTTACTAGACTTTAAAATGGAATGAAATGACTGCTTGCCGTATAAATTTAGCTCTCCAGGCGTTAGAGAAGTGCGAGCCTCTGGATCTTATTAGCACTCTGTCAAGTATTATTGTTTAATATTTTCTATACGTAAGAGTATAGTCGCATGTTTTGGACTTCTTTTTTAAGGAGTACTTGCAAAATTGCACCCATAGGTTGGAGGCTTTTTCTTCTTTTTTTCAACTTATTCAGCAAGTTCAATCAGCAACAGTGGGGTGCGAGGGGACTAACATATTCTCTGACAGTCAAGCTGCTATTAAATCCCTGGGTTGTGTCTTCCTGAACTTAACATCAGCCCCAAAATGCCACAGATCTCTTAACGAGATGGCTCAGCATTTCAACGCTCACCTTATGTGGGTGTCGGGCCACAGCGACATACCAGAGAACTGCAGAGCAGACGAACTGGCAAGACTGGGAACAACCATGCAGACTCCAGCCGAGTTGGAGTCCGTGGGAATGCCTCTAGCCACTTGCGAGCTCCTACTGCGAGATAGGGCGTATTTAGCAGCAAATGGTAGGTGGAGACTGAGGGTTGCGACTAGTGACTTCTGCAGGAGCTGTGGAAATAAAGAGAAGGAGAAGTCCATAGAACATAGTCTCTGCAATTGCCCCGCTCTGGCGAACAGGCGGAAATCAACACTGGGCTCTTATTTCTTTAGGAACATAGGAGATCTGGGTTATACAGACATTGTCTGACTTAAGAGCTTCTTGAGGCGCTTAGGATGGTTCAATGGGGGAAACTAGGGACGTCCATATCTCTAGTTTCCATGGTATCACAATGGACTATACGGTCTAAGTGAGCCTGTCTACTCCTAACCAAACATAAAGAAAGTTGGAACCGAAAATATGCATATTTCGGGATGGCTAAAGCCTATTCCGGAGAACGTCTTAAATTTGTATATGTATTTGTATCATCTAGTTGTATATTGATCCTGACATCCAGTGAAATAAACACTAAAATAATAAATTGCTGGCTTGAGAGAAAATTTTTAGATTAGAGTTATGAGATAATACAAAATATCGCCTCTACAGTATTGGAGGGGACAGTCATTCATTAACTTCAGTTGTAGAGTTGTTATAATATAAAATGCATGCAAACCTTGAAGAGCTCGTAGATGATAACGTGTCCCTTAAGAATAAAGTACAGATAATGGTATCACTTTGGAGAATCTGGAAATGCTGTTTGAATATTTATGATATCAGTTTTGCTACCACCTTGTAGGCAAGAATAGCTCTGAAGCAGATCTAAACTAGTTATTGTGGCTTTTCCTTCACAGATTGGGAACAGATATCTTGCAGTAGATTTTTGGGATTGGAATGGGGTTGTTCTAGCGATTTTATTCGCAAACATCTTTCGACTTTTTCAACCTGGTTAACAAAAAAAGAAATAAAATAATAGCCCTTGTGGTGCCTTCCATGCAAAGTGGCCGATATTCTAAAATTAAATTTGTCTCTTTAACTTTTAATTCGTTGATTGCATTAAATTAAATTTCTGTCCAATATATTTCTCTTTAGTGCTGGGCAATATTTAAGAAGATTGACCAAATTACTACGTCTCTTGTGGCATCTCCAATACAGTATTTGTTAGAATGGGGCCTGAGAAAGACATTAGTCAGCACTGTCACGGCATTCTTGGTACCTCCCACATAAATTAGAATATTTTCCGAAATTATTTACTCTGGAATTTCTTATTAGCTGGTATCATCAGTATAACTTCATATCTTTTGTTTCAAGTCAAATTTGGTGCAGATCATACGTTTGGTAAAGCAGGTTCTGCGAAAGAAAATAGATGACATGTCCGCACTAATTGACCGTTTTATGGAAATTTAATTTCTCTGCAACAATCCTTAACTCGGTGGAGGTTAAATTTTTGTTAAGATTATTGCATTCTAATGAAATGGCAAAATCTATGGAATAACCTCGCCTATACCAGTATTTCCAATACAAATAACTAAATTTATATCCTCGTCTTTATTTTAATATCATTAAATTTAGTGTAATTTAACTTGCTTCAGGCATTTAGTAAACATAGTTGGGAGAATGGAAATGGACAACGTTGTCCCACCCTTATAAATATACGGGACGACCAGCATAACAAAAATGAACTGTCCCTCTATAATTTCTATGCGGATCATTTTAGACAGTTAAGATGTACGAATCTCAAGTTTGATAAGTACCTGGCAATATGCCACGGCCTTGTGGGAATCCTCATACATTTGTGTCAGTTCACTTAACTGTCATTTCCGTACTGAGTCAGTTATTATTATTTGAAACAAATGTTACGAAATTTTTAAGCGAAATATGTGCGTAATCGTGTAATAGTATTCAACTATGTTGAATACTCGGTCCTTCCAATAAATATAATATATAGTAAAAGGAAATCTATTGTTTTTGTATGACATTGAAGTCTTTATTTAGCTAAGTTAGTTACAACTTATTGTAATTTTGATGGTAATTCCATTATGCCTCCCTCATAGAAACACTTTTGCCTATTCGAAAACAAACTGGGACAGTGAATTTTCAGTAGCTTCAATTGAAGCGATTATTCATCAGCAAACCCATTCGTTATAGACCGGAACAGGTGGCATTCACTTGGTGCTATATCCGGAATGTAAGGTGGATGCATAACAACGATATGTGTTGTTATGCTTCAAAAATGAGTCGATTGTTTTTTTTTTTTTTCTTGGTCCATGAGGTTTTTTGCATTAACTCGTGTGGCACCCATCTATAAAATTTCGTTTAGTATCCAGACTTATTCAAATGATTCCAAATAGTCTTTTTCAGCAATGCTTCGCTCCAGAGCAATCCCAACAGTGCTTACAAGATGGTCGGACTTGACGGAAATGACTGTTACAGTATGAAGAACATAAACAAAACCTTTATAGAACAAAAGCTAGAAAATACTGGGTATTTTCTCTTTGCTAGAGCCTATCTTTGATGTGCGTTCAAACAATACTGAGTCAAGCAATCACAATGCTGTCTGAAGTTCTTTTAAGTACGAAATCTTATCTTTCTATCAGCATCTAATGTACCAAATCGCGCCTATACAAAGTGGCATACAGATTGCTAAAGCCATCTACTGGAAAAATTCATGAATTTATCTATTTTATGTAATCATGAAAGTCGTATATTATATCTTACTTTGACCATTTTTAATTTTTACTAAATAGTACATTGTAATCTGCATACGGTATTATATAACAGTTGATGTTACTGTTATAGGATATACTGTTATAGGATATGCAACTCTTCCAAATAACTATAAGTCATCAATTCTGGCAACAATGATTGTCGCCTCTAATTTTCCAAACAAATCTACATATTTTTGTAATCATTTCGGTATTCTATTATTAAGATTTGTCCACAAAAATCGACAATTCTCTTTTACCCGTAAACCCGTTTTATGTTTTTTTGCCCCAATTTTGTACTTTGCTATTTCAAAACAATTTTACTACGTCCTTTAAAGTGAGCTACAAATTAATTAATAATTTAAATTTTTATTTGATGTCTGTTAACAAATTTACATAAATTACCACATTTAAAACAAAACAATTCAACAACGGCAACAGCAGCAGAAGTCGTAAAAACAGAAACGCTTTAGAAATCTTTATAATTTAAGTTTTAATTGCTCTGCTCTTCCCAAAGAAGGAAAAAAAGAAAAAAAAATCAAACAGCATTTAAGCTGCCCCAGAAGGTTTCCTAACATGGGTCAGTCATTGTTCCGCTAGTGTTGGTGTTGGCCCCTTTAACCATTTGCAGCCCAAAAAAAAAAGGTTTTATTACCCTTTTATTGTAAAATGCAATAACATAAAATCCATTCATTAGTGGGTAACGTTTGAGATCGTAAATTCACTTTAAATTATAACTATTTGGAATAGCATTTTATACAAAAACGACCAACTGCCTATGTAGCCTCACCCTCACATGGGCAGTATAATTTTAAGGTTAGTTGATCTAGTAAATTACGTATGAAACTATAAAATGTAAAGAGATTATAGGTTGTTAAATCCACATTACATAATTTCATATTCTTTTTATATTAGCAGTTGAAGAGATTTCTGGCTTTGATTTGCTTAAAGACCAACACAAGCGGCCGTCCCTGCCATCTGCTGTCTGAGATTTAAAAATTTTCAAAATATTACGTAATGATTCTTTGATGGCCGATATCGTACAATCAAATGTGTTTATGAATTTCTTACATTCAGAGCAACAAACGTCGCATAGGCAGAGACCTGGATTTAACAAAACGGATGTCTAACATGCTCAGGAATATATTGTTGTTGCTGATGTTGTAGGATTAATGAACCTAAATTGAACTATATTTTGGCACATAATTGTTTATGTTTGACAACCCTAAACAAACTAACGTGGAGTAGCTACCAATCATAGCTACCAATCCAAGTCAAGAGGAAGACTGAACATATTGAATAAGTTACGTGAAAATGTTGAAACAAACGGTTGCAATGTGACGCCATACAATGTATTTAGCATAAATATGAAATGTTTGGAAAATAAATTACTGCCAAAATTACAAATTTATTGCTCTGTAGAAAAAACACTAATGATTGGTTGGGACCGCGGAAGCGTTAGTTGATGTTTAGTAATATGGGCATGGTGATTGATATACTACGCATGGATAAATGAAAATATTCATTATGTAAGCCAAAAATGTGTATCCTAATATTGGACATATAACATATGGAGATTTCAAAAGCTCTCTGAGATTTGTCTGACCTGTTGTAAGTTTCGATTGAATTTAAATTTAAACAAATTTTGTTATGATCATGACATACTCCATTAATTTTTGTACATGACACTGAGGTTTTCGTATGGTTTGTATATTTATAACTTTACAAAAAATGTGGTAGAAAAAAAGATGTTTAAACATCTTCTGCTCTGGGAGGCCGATCTGAAAGAAATTACTCATGCGACAATTACTCGTGCGACTTTCAAACTTTAAAGTCTTGTCACCGACTGAACCACTATTTCAAAATCGCAAATTTCGCATGATTTACAGTAATGTTCTACCAATACTTTAGCGATGGAAATGAAACTAGTAATAAAATTTCTATCAGATTGCCTGACTAATAAACATCCTCACCTTTGTAATCTGTACAAACCGGAAATTTTAGTTAAGTAAACTGATTTATATTTACATACAAAGACGGTCCAAAACTAGCCGACCCAACAAAGGAGACACAAAAAAATTTGGGATCAATTTTCTTTACTCCTCAACATCATCTCCTTTGAGCTTAATACCACTTTTTCCAGCGATATTCAATAGCTTCTATACCCTGTTTACTGTACGAACTGTCAAACTCGCAGACTCCACCTCTTCAATGTTGGCAAGTCTTTTTTGCAAATAGAAAATAGTCCGAGGGAGTAATTTGAACTTACATTAATAAATACAAAATACATTAATTTTATTGCGACGAAACATCGCCAAACAATGTATTGAACACTCTACTGAACACTCTACATCTTCAGGACGCTGTTTTTATTCCATTGAAAGCAAACATGTCACCCATCTTGCACCTAGCTTTCTCATCTTCAAATTTTCGGTCAATGTACAATGTACTGCACTTTTTGAAATGCCTATCATTGCAGCTAGCTCACGCACTTTCAGTCGACAATCATCCAATACTATTTTGTGGATTTTCTTAACCGTGTCTACAACAGTGTTTGTCTTGTCTCTGCTACCCAGTATTTAACAGTCGTAAAGGAGCAGACTTCCTCAGAGTAGAAACTAATTCTGCTTTAGTATAGGTTGGACTGAGACCTTTCAAATGGAAATATTGGTTGACGTAACGGCGACCAATTTTGTTCACGTTTACAAATTCACAGAGATCGTTTACTTTTGATGGCTCAAACAAAAATACTAAATAGCTTGGCGCCTTAAAACTTAAAACATATGTTTTATAAGGTTGCCATTTTTCATCAAAACACAACATCCTTTTTTATTGATGTAAAACTGTGTGAAAAGGGGTGACTCGCTCTGTTCACAATACATTAAACAGAATAATAACCTGCTGTTATAGTTTTTCGCCTCAAAATCACATATATCGATCCATTTATATGGTAGACACGCTAAAGGACGCGTCAAAATCAGAACGACCACTGATTTTTACTAAATCGGTCAAATTGCCTAAATGCCCTGAAGAATGTACAATTGTACTGAATTTAGCGAGTGGTAAAATTACACAATTTGTATGGGAGTGACTTGTGGGGGCTTGGTTACCCGTTCGATTTTTTAAAATTTTACCAGGAAATGCAATGTTAATTGATAAACATTTAAGTAAATGCAGTCCATTGAAATTAAATAAATATTAAATCCAATAAATCGGCCAATTTGTATGGGAGGCTTCAAAAGGGATGTGGTAACATCCTCCATTTTTATTCTTCCGAATTAACATACTAAACGCATGACGTGTGCTAAACTTGACGGATCTCAGTAATACTACTTAAAATATATGAAGGCAGAAAAAAGGGTTAAATACGTCATTTGTGTTGGAGGTATATATATATATATATATGAGGTATATATATATATATATGAAGGAACGTGGAACATTTCTTTCAAAGTTTGCAAGGAATTATAAACGGATACAATGGACAAAAATTTGGGACACTGTAAGTCAGTCATTGGAGATTACAATGATTAGATATAGTATGGGTGGTGCCAAAAGGGGTGTGGCAATGTTCTCCATTTTCATCCTGAAATCATGCTTTGGCCAGCTAGTATACCAAATTGTATCAAATTTAGTGCAATTAAATAAAAGATGAAGGTATAAATTGGTCATACTCATAGGAGGCACCTGAAGGGGAGGGATAATATGGCAATTTTTTAAATTTTACAATTAATTTTAAGTCAAAAAATGGTCAAAAATTTAAGATAGTGCAGCCAACAAATGATGAATTATAGAGAAGAAATTGATTTTCGAACATTCGTTCCATGGGAAGTACCAACATATGAAAACTATAGCTTATACCAGCAGGCAGACTACTAGGCGGACCCTCTATTGACGTAAAATTAATGAAACACGTTTGGTCAAGAGATAAATGGGACTTTAAATGCTTTCTTCTCTTTTAGTGTCAAACGATATGTGTCTTCATGCCTTCGGACGGAGAAATAATATATATATATACATATATATATATATATATATATATATCTCCATCCTATCGGGTTCAAGTATAAAAAGGGAAGGGCATTAAGGGAGATTTGTGAGAGCATAGAAGTCTTAAAAGAGCTTTGTTTTACTACTTTTCAAGTCGATTGAGGCCTGGAGGTATACAAGTGATTCCAAACTGAAAAATATTACTCTTATCATAACTTATAAAACGTCTTCACGAACCCACAAAAATTTGTAATTAGGATTGCGATTTGGTTCACACTGGGACATACTTTCGTATAGAAAATAGTCCATCCATGCTTGGTTTTATATATTTCTGAAGACCCCTTTTTCATTTTCATATATATTTAAGTCATATGTTTGAGTTGGCCCAAGAAAGAGTCTGTATCGCTATTTTAATATAGCGTTCTCATTAATGCGCTACTTGATATTCTATTTTACCAGAAATGTGTAACCTTTCGATTTAAGTCAAATGAACATACATATGCAAGCTTCATCCCGGCCGAAGCTTGCATATGTACATAAAATATATAAAATATATGTGCGAGTATATACAATATATATACTCAGCTAGGCAAGCATGTTAAAAAAAAGCTTCTTCCCTCAAGTAGAATATCAGATTCGCCCGCTTTTCACCGAAAATTAGTATTTTTTAATAACCACTACCACAATTATAGAGGTCTCTAACCATGTTTATGAGTTTCGATAGCGTTATGTATTAACTACTACAATACGTAGCTTTTAATCAACGAATAATTGGAAAAGATGTTAAAGACATTGTGAAAAGGATCAATGTCCAAAGTTGGATTTAGTTCTTCTTTGATCCATTTTTTCCATTCTGTTCTATTTTATCCAAATTATGGCATTACAACGTCTTGGACTACGTACTTACTTAAACGATGTCTTCTCAGACATCGGTCATTTTTCGCTCGAAAATTAATATTTCTGTTTAAAAAACAGGAGATTGAAAATGTTGTGGTATTCGTTATTCGTTTTATGTGCTAGTTTTTTCATAACGGACCGATTAGTTTACTTGTGCCGGCCGTGGTCCACAGCATAGAGGACGTTGTACTGAACAATCGTATTACAAACCATTATTGTACGTTATACATGAACTTACCTCGGAGTTTCTGAGACAAATGAGACTTTTTAGTATTTTTTCAATAACCATGCCCTCTATGAGTGGGTTCGTTAAAAATTAAACGAGCTTAAAAGATTTTTTAATATCTACATATATAACACCAGAATAAACTCTTTTTAATTAATGAATTAACAGGATAATTCTGGGAAAAATAAAAAAAAAATCAGTTTGTCAAGAGATAGATGTAATTATGGAATGGACAAGTTTTTTTATAATTCATTTTGGACAGTTTAGGGCGCTTTGCCTTTGCCAAAATGGGCAATTTTGTATGTATGACAGCGGAATCCATTTAAATTCGCAGATTTAAATGTACTAAATGCGTAACGCTTGCTAAATTATTTTGAATTTAATTTAATTAAACGAAAGAAACGAATTTATAACTTGTCGGTAAATTTACAATGCAATACATTAGACAAAAATTTAATCCAGTCTAAGATTTGCGGGGAATAATCAATCATTGCAATGGCCACAAATGTGGCTATTATTAAAGAGAAAAGATTGAATGTCCAGTACAAGAGGTTGTATTAACATACCCTCATTTTCAACTATGGCCACAACATACTTGGTACTTCAAAATCCTCCTTCTGTGTGTTACATTTTTGACCGTTTCAAATGATACATAAATTCATCCCTCCGGAAAGGTAGAAAAATAGTGATTCCTTGGTTAGTGTTAATCTATAATATGAACAGTGTTTCTAGTACGACTAAATCAATGTAATACGTATACTCGTATATACACTGCCGCTCACTTGAATAGCGCCCCCCTTAATTATTTAACAATAGTTACTACTATTTAAAGTACACTTCACATAACGGGTTAGTTTTTACCTATTTGAAAGTGTCCCGTTATTTTAATTCGTTCTTTTCTTTTAAACGAGTGAAAAATGTGTTCTCCTTTCTTGTGTCCATTTGAATAGCACCCCTCACGTGGTAATCAGTTTAAGTGTGAGAGTATTTTGCAGATCATTATAAATCAGATCGAATTAAAGTAACCGTGCATAATTAAATATAAAACAATGGGCCGAGCTTAATCCTTGAGTGTTGGGAAAAGATCCAAAATTAAAACATAAAAGGAGTGTGGACTTTCTACTCATCAAATAGCCAGAAAAGCTAATAGAAGTTGGAAAGTTATATCGACATATTTACGTGATGCCGAAGGCTATGGGAATTATATGAAAAGTCGAACAGCAAGTGCCATTACAGTCGCTGAAAAGAGGGCTATATAAATGAACCGAAAACTGAAATTGAATTTTTGACATTTTTTGTGTTTAATGTTTTAGTACTCAATTCATTAAAATGAAAGAAAATTTGTGTTGTAGGATTACAGCAAATACGTTAGACGTGATTTATAAAAGCACAACCATTTCGTTATAATTATTATTTTGGAAAAAATCGAGCTCAGAAAAATATTTAAAGGGGGTGCTATTCAAGTGGGCGGTACTATATATATATACACATATATTCTGTATATACGTATGTATATATGTATTAGGGTGGCCCCTATTTTTCAACATTCTAAAAGTTTAGTTCCCAACACCCTATCTTGGTCTAATCAACAACACAAGGATATGTGCAAAATTTAATCTCAATTGGGTAATTGCGAGACGACTCACATCGGCAGTGAACTTTTAAAATTTCACGTTTTCAAAGACCCACAATTTTGTTTTCCATAATTCGAAAACGCCTCGTCCGATTTAAAAAAAAAATGTGGAAGAAAAATAAGAACTACAATACCTTTAATGGTTCCTGTACTATTTCTCAACATAGTTAACAGTTTCACAGTTAAAAATATATTCATAAAGAAAAAAATTTTTTTACTTAAACATTTTATTATTACATAATGAAGATTTTTAGGGATGGTATCTCATTTCGATAAAACTTTTAAAATAATATTAATAACACAAATATTCCATAATTATAAAAAAAAAACCTATTTACAATACCGTAGGGATGTTTCTTCAGTTTCAGCAACTCGAGGTAGATTGCAGAGACGGGGGTAAGTCTCTCTGAAATTTTTGATAGGTGCAACTGTTTACCAAGCAGTGGAAAAGTGGAATATAAACGACAAAATTCAGACACTTCGCTGTGATTCGACAGCAAGCAACACAGGTAGAGTAAATGGTGCTTGCACGAATCTAGAAAAGTTGTTCAATCGTAACTGATGTACCGCCCCTGTCGTCACCACATTTTTAAGCTAGTTTGGAGAAGCTGTTTCGACTCTCTGATGGATGCAGCTTCTAGTCCAGACATGGCGCTTTTCAAAAGATTTAGAGACAATTGAGCGAAAATCAAAGTGCCTGATGATGAAAGCTCTACCATTTTTCCATTTATTGAACATCACCTTTCCAAACAAAAACAACAGCGAGATGATTACCGAGAACTGTTGGAGTTAACGATGATCTTTCTTGGAGGCATTCCGAACAGGGAGGTATCGTTTCGTATACCAGGAGCTGTAAGTCATGGATGGCAAGAGCAATTTGATTTGAAACATATCTGTTTCAAGATCAATTTCAGTTATCTCATTGGGAGAAGAACTCTTTAAGAGAAATATGTAATTTTCTAGCTCGAGTGTACGTTCGAGCCTGGTTTCTGTCCTCAGAAGCAATTAAAGCTCCCTGTAATGATTTACTCTTCATGCAACAACTGATAAATTATGAGAATATTGATCCAGAAATTAGTAAGGTTACTGGAAAATTTCCAAAATTCTTTGGTATTTAACTCCAGAAACTTTGGTTCTATCCATATTTGATGATAATGTTCTAACAGTGGTTAAGGCTCGTACGGCTCAAATTATGCTGGAAGCAGATAAAAGCGAAGAAGAGGAAACTAAAGAGGTACATTCTGCACCAAAAAGATTTGTTTTTCCTTTACAAATATTGAGCTGTCGTCATTTATAACTCCTAGTTCGAAAAATTTCTTCACGAGATTTTCTCTCAGCACCGATTTCCTCGGCAAAGACCCTTTAACATGAAAGGATGATCCTGGTTATAAAAGTGCAATTGAAAAACTTGAAACGACTGTTGTTGTGAATGACGTTGCAGAAAGAGGTGTCAAACTCATTTAGGATTATAATATTCTCACAAAAGATGAAGCTTTAAAACAATTTGTTTTACAAATCGTTGCCGGGGATCGTAAAAATTACCCAACTGCTACCAAATCCTCTCTTACATAATGTTTTCATTTATGGAAATTATTTTTGTAAATAAAAATGCGTTAATCTTATACATAGAAGTAATATAATTTTTTTTTTTATTTTTCAAGTTATATCTGGAATTTTTTTAATTAATTTTTTGGGAAATTTGATTGAGAATATTTTAAACTATTGTTGGGATGGCCTGGATGTGTCAACATAAATTTTTCTAAAAAAAGAAATTAAATGGGGCGATATAGGGAAGATTATACCGTATTTTTATAGGAATTAATTATAGTGTTACTATGATACAACTTTAAGCCATTTCGGGGTCGCCTTAAAGTTAACCAATTAAGCTGAGATTTTGTACAGAACATTTTTTTTTTCATTGAAACAGGATCAGAGGTTGAGAGCAGCAAAAATTTAACATTCAAAAATTTGCTTATAGCTAAGGGCCGCCCTATATATGTGTATATATATACGTATACATATATATGTATATGTTAATATATATATACGAGTATATACATACATAGCAAACCTTATTCTCAAACAACACTAACAATTTCCGTTTTCACATATCTGTTACATCTTATTAATTATCCATACAGCAGGAAAAAGTTTAATGTTTAGTTGTTACGCAAAACCATTCTTTTCTTTCCGGTGGCAGCGAAAAGGGTTAACGGCGAATGAGAAGGAAATATGTATGATATTAACATTTTAATAATCGGTTTAGTGGTGCTACCAGTGTCCCGCATTTTGACGTGCTCTGCTAAAAGGCCTATACAAAGTCCGTCAGTATATCTTCCGACTGCGTAGAATACTCGTACATGACATCCACATGGGGACAAGCGTCTACTTAAATATGTACCTACATAAATAGTATGCAAACTAAGGCCGTTGTATGTATTTTTAAACATCATACAACTAAAAGACACATCTCATATGAGCGTAACAACACATGTGAGTTAAGTAAACCATGGCTGAAAAAAGTGGGTGTCTGCTTCTATCTTTCATGAGATAACAGGGGGTAATGGGAGGTATAAAATAATTTTAGCAAATTAAATTTAATTTATTAATACAAATGTCTAATTTTCACATCGGTACAAATATTATTACATACCGACAATTGTCTATGGTTTGACAGGGATAGAACAGAAACGAAATTATTAATTTTTTTTTAATCTGACATGTTCGGTATGACGTAGATTTCGGTAGACTTGCGCTTTGTTCTGCCCACATAATTTTATTCCATAATTATTTCTATGATAAAGAAACAAATTGCTGTGCATTCAATAAATGATATAGGAGAACTTCTCACATTCAGCTTACACGCATTAAAAGTATTTTTATACTCACTGGATGAATAGAAATAAATGGGACCTATTGGTTAACCACGATTTCTTAGGCGAATTTGGCAAGCTTTTACTTGACTTGTCGATTACTTGACTGTTCGAAATGATAGTTTGCAATTCGAGGTAACCGATGCCCAAAGAGAAAGAGGAATTTTGCATTGGGGAGAAGACCTATGGCCACATGCACGGTAGATATGTGCATCAATCATCACTCCACCATCGGTCCAAAATTTAGTTTACTGGATAGCGACGAGGAGGATGATTTTTGTGAGGGTTATGCGATTTATTACAAGAAACCAAAATGTGAAATTACGCTATCTGGAAACTTCTCATCCAATAAATCCAAAATGGGTCGTTTTGTGTGACACGTGACACCGTTTGTTGAAACCACATATCGTTCAGTTAATAACCTTCAACTGAAGGCCAAAAAAAGTCAGTTATCACAAGGCCATAGCGCTCTGGATTAAAATTCGGATTATCCGCCACAATTTCACCAACAGAACTGATATTTTTGGCAGTGCGTACATTACGATGATACAATGCCTGACCACATCCGTATCGCTGTCAGTCGCCTCAACTTTCGTTACAATTTTGCCAATTCCCTGTACAGTAGGTAGATTGTGATGGGCATAATCACCCCGTAATGCACGAAAAGTGCCCACCTTTGAATCACCACTTTTGTAATAAGTTTTAACTATTTTTATGCGTTATTCGGTTGTTAGACGATCGGTATTCGTTAATGCAAACCTTTTACTAAATAAATAATACTTCAGACGACATCCTTGACAGACCGGCGGTTTTGCAATTACTAAATGGATAAACTTACCTTCGTCCAACGTTTTTTTGAGTTGCTACAAAAATATTCTGGCTAAACCACGATAAAGGTAGAAAAATTTTAACTTTCTGAAGCCCTCTATTTGGAAAATGTAGAAGAATCACCGATTTTTGCTAAATCGGTTAATTTGTTTGTGTGGTGGCTTAAGTTGCTTGGTAGTGCAACCTATTTTTATTAGTAATATTAAATACCTAATACGAGTTCAACTAATGAGAGATATGAATTAAGTAATAAATAAATTAAATAATTGCTTTGTTTTTTTACGTTTTAGGTTTTTTTATATTATGTTTTTTACATTAGGGAAAGCAGTAGCAAATTTAATTTGTATGTAGTAGTCAATTGTGCCAGAATGAACGTGACAACGTTACCAAGTTTCATTTACAGAACTTAGATTACCAAACGCATGATATATTTGGTCGAATTTGATTCATCCGATTGTAAGATATGGAGGTAAGAAAATGCGGATTACATAATCGATTCTTCTCCGATATAGTGGAGAATTATAAAATTATATAATGGATAAACATCTAAAATACTAAAGCCGACTAATTATAAATTACAGAGGATTGAGTGAATTGGAAAAATCGGTTAATTCGTATGGGAGCTAGCAGAATTGGTTTGGTATGTAATTTTTTCATTCTGAGAACGTTTTTGGCAAACACTTTACTTGTATCAAATTTGGCAAAATTTAATGTAACCGATTGGAAGATATGGGACCAAGATTAAAGGATTAAATCAATCACTTGTATGGAAGGTATCAGAAGGAGCGCGGTTCACTGTAGGATTTTTTCAAATTTTGTGAAATAATTATGAATTATGAAAGTTGGGGTTGCTGAAAGTTACGGATGAATTATTATTTGGGGAAAAATTTAATTTTGACAAATCGTTTAATGTGTGTGGAGGATATCAGAATGAGTGTATGTTATTTTCAATACCGGTTAAAATCTGCAAAATATAAGACTGTACCCAGTACCCAGTACCCAGAATTTCCACAAAGATTTACGGCAGATGGGCACGAAGCCCATCAATCAGCCAGACGGACGGACATCGGTTAACTGACTTGAAAAGTCGTGAAACGAATTTGGTCGAAACATATTGGGTACTTTAAATGCCTCTAAGTATAAAATTATTACCCTACGAAATGATATATATCTTGAGTTCTCTCTCATATATGTTTTAGATACTAATAAATCATTGCTAGACTTAATTAAAAAAAAAAATAAGAATTTTTCAAGATGTTGGAATGATTCGCAATATATTTCACATTTGTTAATAATTATAATTATAATAATTATATAATTATAACTGTAATTATACAAATATGTTGGAAGTTGTGTTGCAACATTCAGGTAAGGAGAAATTACACGTTTTGTTTTTCTTTTTTTTCAAATTGTATGGAGATACATTTTGCCCTTCAAACGAATATTATTGCAAAAATCAGTGTTGACCGACATATCAACAAAAGTGTGTTGTTATAATGTTACAATTATAGAAATAGGCAAAAAAAACGCATATTCACTTACATCGCTTTGAGTTTGCATGGATTCTGTTTTTAGATTTACTGAACTAGTCCTACAATTTAGTATAGCTAAGTTTGAGACGCTTTTACTAGATTTGTGGACTGTTAGACTACTCGAAGTATCGGGACTCCAATCCGCGATCATACGATAGTGATAACTGCGTACACCAACTATAGCGCCACATTTAGTCGACGACATAATTCGAAAATACAAGGGAAAAATTAAGTCTTGTTGAATCCGCCATTTTGTGTCGAATGGAAGAGGGCAGGCGTTGTGAAATCTCCGATTTGATAAAAATATTACTATCGGCAAAGATTTATTCGTCTTCACTGATTTCCCGAACTTATGGTGCACAGAAGCCATCTAGTAGGTAAACGGACGGACAAAGAATTTCCTCTTAAGATACCTGGGACCCAAACAATTTCTTTCAATGTGTCACAGTTTATTTACACTTCACACGTTATTTCGTATCAAATGCTACATACCGCCATTTCTATTGATGAGAGTGTAACCATCGTGAGATGACGATTGTGACAGAACCATTTGTCTGGGTAGTTGAACAGCTAGCGACATGACACCTGAAGTAAATCCATGCAATTCCTAATGAAAATTCGCCATATGAACTAGAGTCGGATTCACTTTAACATTTTGCAACATCTTATGCCGATTACTACAATATGCTATTGGCGATATAGGGGAATTCAATAATCCTCCCTGATCACACCCGTACAATTGAGCTTAACCCTAAAACATTAGTTTTATCGTAACTTCGCAATTGTTCCCACGAATTCACTGGAATTTACCAAAACTCTCAATTAAACTTTGACTTGCTCTAGGATTACGACTGGTCCAATTTAGATCCTCCCATATAAAATATGTATTTGACAAAAACAGCATTACTCTAAATTAGTATCCAGTTCATAAAAATATTAACAAGCCATATTTTCGGCATCGTGTGACATCATACAAACAGCAAACTATTTTTTTTAATTTTATCAATAACGATGCCTTTTCTAATGATAATACAACTGGTGGTAGAGAGATAGTTTGTGCTACTCCTTGGATATCCCCATGCAAATGAAAAAATATTGGTTTTTTCATAGTTTGTGTAATTATTTAAATCCACTAATTAGGATTGTAGCAAGACGAGCAATCAAAGCTAGATTTGGTACTTCCAATACATAATATCGGATTTGACCGAAATCTTTTTTTTCTACTGCAAGTAGAACATACGGTTTGTTTTACGAAGTTATTATTATATACGAACTATCCGGGTAAGAATGTCATAAAACTCAATACTAAACATCAATTTATAGAGGAAATATTGCCCTTCGTTGACTTTTTCTTTTTGCAAAGTTACAGTGATTTCAAAATTATTGCCAGTATTCAGGGTATCGAAAGAAAGTACTAAAGTTTTTCAATTTCAGAAGTTATATAAACTTTACAAATTTGCGATCATAAATTCAAATTTGAATTTCAAAACATCATTAAACAAAAGATTACTATGTTGTATTGGTCTACTGTGTGTGTGTTTGCTATGATATAACCCTAAAACGTCTACCCAAGAATAACTATTTCAGCGCCGCGGAGAGCATAGACTTTTTCGAATCTCTGTATAGAGTGGCATAGATATAAGCTCGTGGGGAATATGATGGACGTATGGTCATGTCATGGCATGTAATTACACCTTCTTTTTGCCATGTTCTTTTTCCTCTGTATTGGTTGTTTTTTTAATTATTTATTTTTTTGTGCACAGTTTTGTTGTCATGTTAAAAATAACACACGAAATATACACATATTTATAATGTGCTACATAGATAGTGTAGCACATCCAGACATACATCCAACACTTCATTTTCATGTTCAGTGTTGCAAATTGTGCTTTGACAGACATGCTGGCACCATGTGGACGTACGAGTATATACTCGTACGTATAATAACTAAATACGTAAGTAGATACGTATATCTGTCAGATTAGCGTATGAGTATGTTCACAATAGGACAACGCTTAATGCAACAACAGAATGAAACACATTAAAACAATATAGACAAGACGAATGAATACTCGGCATCACACAGTGGATGACCTGAGGTAGGTATACGACTGGTCAGTTAAGCTACTGAGATTTTACAGATTTTCAACTCTGTGCATGAAAATAATTAAATTAGTTCAGACTTCGAAAAATTCTACAGCATTAGCTTTTTGTTGACTACACAAACATACCAATCATAAATTTGTAGAAATAAATTTTGGCTGGATTTAAAAGATTGATCATTTTAACCAAAGTTTAGTAGCCCTACTCAACTCAACTCATGCATTTTGTAATTTCAACTGAGTCGATGTCGGTTCAACTGAGTCGATAATTTTTTACTCCAGAGTGCAATTATTCGACGCCGAAAATGACCGTTGTATCATAGGAATTGGGAGATTTTATTGAAATGCTCCATGAATTTCTCGTTTTATTCAACCGCGTGATAATTCAGGGTTACTAATTTTTCGTTTTCAAAAGCAAAGTTAAATAATACGCACATAAAGCTATGATTTCGATTAAACTTTTATTTTATTATAATGCTTGGACCTTTGCATTATGTACGAAACACAACATCATTTAAATGACCACCTCTAGATTGGTGGCTGTAGTGGATGCTTTTGAGGTAGTTTTCGAGCACTTTTTCGCACATTTCGGACGGTATCTACAATGCTTGGGGATTATCCGCGTAAAAACGGCCTTTGACGTAGCTCCAAAAAAAAAAAAAATTTAATAGAGTCCAATAGCAGGATCTTGGTGGCAAACTGACGTCGCCAAAACGTGAAGTTACGCTCTCTGGAAACTTCTCATGCAATAAACCCAAAATCGATTGTTTAAATAAAGTTTGAATCAACACCTTTGTAGTAAATTTTAAACGCTTTTGCACGTTCTTCGGTTGTTAATCGATCCATACTCGTGAATGACAAACCTTTCACTAAATAAACACCACTTCAGTTGACGGAGCCTTGTCCGACCGGCAGTTTTGAAACCACTAAATAATCGTACATAACCCTGTAATTTTCAGGTTTCAAGAATATCTTTTCTCCACATTATCGCAGTCGCTGTATGATAAACAATTTGTTTATTTAACTGTATTACCTACAGGGATAATCCTGAATATGTCTCTTACCAGTTGCGAATCAGCATTCAAATTCATATCCTTTTGCACTGCTCCCGTCGATCATATTACAGGAAAGGCTGCGATGTGAATTAAAATATATGGACAATATACATCAATCGGACAGGAGAACATTGCTTGTTTAAAGTGTGTTCATCCCATATATTTTCGGTGGCATGACGACACAGAGACCTCATCGTTTGATGTAAGAGTTTGATATTTGGTACAAATATACATATATAGGAGTCGGCGTTCGAAGTGTTACCGTTTTAAAATGCAGTAATTTTGTCGATTTTAATTTTTTTTTATTTAAAAACTATCTTAAAAACATTTAAAATTTTGATAAAAATACGGTATTATTTGATGCGTCCACCTTTAGTGCGGGTATGTAAAAAGTGGCCAGATGGTGTTTTGTCCTATTCTCAACAAAGAAAAATCTCGTATTTATTAGTTAATACTTTGGCCTCCAGAATGTGTCATATGGGAAAATTAATTGGGTTTAAGTCCGAGGAATATTGTGGCCATTGTTGCGAAGAAATTAAGCCGCCACTTCTTCTTGTAAAAAACTTTAAGATTCTCGGGCTTTATAAGAAGGCCCCGAGTATTGTTGTAACGTCCAATGGTTTCTACAGAATGGTTTATTTGCCCAATGTAACGAAGCCTCTGTTAAAATCTTTCCACGGTAGATTTGTGGATTGTGGTTCAGTGAAAACGAGTAGTCCTAACCATCGCTGATTCAGCCTTTGCTTTCGCAGAGCAGTTCGCTGATTTATATTGTCTTTTTATTTGTGTTTCAATGTGCAAGTGTTTTGTCACCTCTGTTCTAATGAGGCAATATGCTTTTTGTACGTGTGTTAAATTTTGCACTTTTTGATTTTTATATTTTATTTTTTTTTTATATAGGGCTTTAAGCGTAGTTATTTTTTTTTTTTTAACACGCGGCCCATGCTACGAGCAGACACATTCTAATTTTTTGCCAATTGAACTGCGATTTGTCATGGGTTAGGATGAATTTTGGCCTCCGCCTTTACAGATCGGACGGTGTTTTTGTTAATCGTGTTGCTCGAGGGTTTAAGAATTTATTTAAATAAGCTTTTGTAGGGTTATCGAAATGGGGACTCCTGTCTATCGGACAAGAACTTTAAGCATTCAAATACGTAGTTGATATATGGGGCTTAAAGTCAGTAGCGATTTTCGGGCGATCGCTACTTGACAGATAGAGTACCGCTTTATTACACTGCTAGAACGGCCGACTAAAAACTCTTTTCTTAGCCATGAACGAGCGAGAAACATAAAAATGGTGGTATTGTATAGACATTGGGAAGAACCAACCATACATATTTTATAAGGGAACGCTTCAATAGCCAGAGTCGTAATTGAAAAATTCCAAAAATTACCTGTGTACACTTGAAAATTGGCTAAGTCAATAAACAATGTATGATAAAAGAAAATTTCAAACATGCTCACGCATTTCATCGTCTACAATATGGACCATAATAGGCACAAGCGGGCGAAATTGGTCCGGTAAGAAAATAAACTTCCCATAGAGGAACTGGTACTAGATTTGAAATAATTAGTATTTTCTATATTTTATCAACATGAGTAAAAGCAATATCTCTGGTCACAACCCATAACAGCCTAAGTCTGTTTTTCAATATTTTCAGTACAGGAGTTTAAAGTTTTGAATATTCACTGAAAATCAGGAGAAGGAGTTTTTTGGAAAACTTTGCTACAGATTCCAAGGAAACGAATTTCTTTACTTAGTTGTTAACAAAAAAATAGTTGTTTATTCTCGCAGTCAAAAGATATTATCGAAAAAGACACTTAGGCTCTTATGAATTGTTGAACGAAAGAAAGTCAAAAAGTTCAAGTTGAGTTAGGCTATTATTCCAGATTAAATAAAAAACTTTAAGTTTGGAGAAAGACCTTAATTCAATTTATGTTTATCAAAAAACGAAATTGTAATTCGGAATAAGAGCTTAACTCAAGTTAGGAAAATAAAATTGTTTCTTTATTTTTTTGGATTAACGACTTAAGTTGATTTAGGCAATGATGAAAAAATAATGTTTATATTTGTTGTAATCCTAAATTGACTTAGGCAGTTACACCAAAACAGTCATTTAGAAAAATAACTTAAGCTATTAGGTTTTTTAGGATTAATTGCCTTCCTAGAAGAGATACAAACATGAATAAATAAATTTAGATACGCTGAATACGATGGTGCTAATAACTCAATTGTGTGCTAACTCGAGTTAGCCTGTTACGGGTTGTGACCACAGATATATGATAACAGTTAATAGATATGGGAAAAGAACATTCTCTCAACTCATGGAAATGACTTCCAAGACTTTCAAGACTTTATGCCCTAGAAGTCGCAATCGAAACGAATTGGGCCAGTAGAAATTTACTTGATTATATAACAGTTGCGTTACTGACAAATTAACCTTTTTTCAGAAATTTGCAAATATTTTCTAGTACTATACTCGTATTTTCATTAATTAAAGACCACATACGTTTGAAGCCCAAAAGATAGCGGAAAGACTCAGAAACTCTTAATGGAACACCTACGGGCGCCCTTACTGATAAATGCTGAAAACCCGGTACAAAAATGTCAGTCTGCCATTTTCATCGAAAGTACTACGTTTACTAAAAATCAAACACTTGATATGATGATAAATTATGCAATTTTTATGGGAAGTACAAGAAAAGGCTGGTCAATTTTTTACAATATCGATTATTGTGCAGTAACGAAATTGCAAAAATGTAGTTCACTGCAGTCTACTATAATAAATCGATCAATCTGCTTGGTTACTTGGTAGATATTTCTTCAGTTTTAACAAACGCTGTAGATCAATGCAATGTAAAAATACAGGCCTACCGTCGGAAAGGTATACTACTTTGTTTTGCCGCCATTTTGGAAAACATTAGTCTTGACAGTTCATATTTGGCAGTCCTGAAGCAGAGACGTGGCAAATTTATTATGGAAAAATATTCGATAAACCAACGTGTTTTAACCGTCAAAACATTTTATCAAAATCAATCATCGATTACTGTGACGATAAGAAAGTTACGCGCAATTTTTGGGAGAAACAACGTGCCAATAAGACGCACTATTTGTCGTGTAGGGAATGATTTCGAAGAAAGAGGGTCTGTAGCTGATAGGGCCAAACATGGACCACAACGTACTGCAAGATCGGCTGAACACATTTTCACTTCAACGGTTATGGGAAGCCCTAAAATTATTAATCAGTCACCTTTGCATCCATTAAAAGTGACAGTCTGATGTACAATTTGGTCAAGAGGAATCATTGGGCCTTTTTTCTTTGAAACTGAAAACGGCGTAATGGTAACTGTCAATGGGGAGCGATATCGTGATATGATTGAAAACTTTTTAACTCCACAACGGAATGCTTTGGGCTTGATTAACATGTGGTATCAACAAGACGGTGACACATCGCATACAGCCAGGATTACAATGGAATTGCGTGACCTGTTTCCACAACAAGTTATTTCAAGAAATGGTGATGTTGATTGGCCTCTACGGTCGCCTGATTTGACTGCGTCGGACTTCTTTTTGTGGGGATATCTGAAAAGCAAGGTTTATGCAAACAAACCAGAAACGCTTGAGCAACTCAAACAAAATATCCGTGATGAAATTAATGCAACACCGCATGAATTGTGCAAGAATGTAGTGAAAAATGTCCTCAAAAAGGCTCGCGTCTGTGAGGCTTACAGAGGCGGACATTTATCTGATATTGTATTCCATACATAATTGCCGACATTAAACAAAACATTTATCAATATAAAATTTCGGAAAATCGTGCAATTTGTTTGGGAGGCACTAGAAGAGACGCGGCATTGTGCTCAGTGTTTACTCTAGACCATACTTTAGCAAAATCTTAAAATGTGTCAAATTTGGCTATATTTAGTGAAACTGAATAAAAGATGTAAATTCAAGAACATATGAGTTAAATCAGCCATTTGGATGGAGATGCCAAAAGTGGCACGATTAACCCGTTGATATTTTGAAATTTTTTAGAGCATTATAAATATCTGTATATATATATATATATATATGCGGTTAAGACAGAGTATTAAAAAAAAAATCTGTGAAAGCCATGCTAAAATTAATACCGCTCAACCCTTTAGAACAGATGTTCTCGCGGAAATAAGAATTCAATCTGGTTTTCCTATATGGAGTCGACAATACCCTTATCCGTTTTCTGTAAATACTTTTGTTAACGAGGAAATTAACAGAATGTTAGAAATCAACATTATAAGACCTAGCAATAGGCCATACAATTCCCCAATATGGGTGGTTCCAAAAAAAGGTACCAACGTGACGGTACTCCCAAATTCAGATTAGTCATCGACTTCAAAGAAATTAACAAGGAAACTATAGGTATCCAATACCGACACCAGTGTCAACCTGTCTAACTTTGGGAAACTCCAAGTATTTTTCGACAATAGTATTTTTCACCAAATACTTACGCATCCGCATCATGTCGAAAAAAACTTCCTTTTCCATAAATAACCGCAAAAACGAACTTTTCCGAATGTCATTTGGTCTGAAAAACGCACCTCGTATTTTTCAAAGGGCTATGGACGATATCCTACGGCCACATATTGGCAAAATATGCCACGTCTATATGGGTGACATTGTAGTCTTTTAAGAAACTTTAGAGCAACACTCTAAAGATCTAGAAAATATTATGGATATACTGCGCAAGGCAAACATGAAAATTTCCTTAGAGAAATCTATATTCTTTAAAACGGAAATATTATTTTTAGGTTATATGGTTCCCCATAATACTATTAAAACAGACATGAAAAAATAGGAACAATAGTAAATTACTCTGTTCCAACAACTAAGAGAACTTCGAAGTTTCTTAGGAATGGCAGGCTATTATAAAAAATTCGTTGAAAGCTATGGAGGCAATGGACAATTTTCAAAACACATGTCAAAAAAATGTCCAATCGAACTGAACACTGAATTCTTGAATTCGTTTAGTAACCTAAAGAATGAATTAACTTCACGAATAGAATTAACTCAACCCGATTATAATGCCAAATTCGTACTAAATGCAAATGCATCAAATGTAGCAATTGGAGCTGTTCTATCACAAAACTCCAAGCCTATTACGTTTATTGCAAAGACATTGAACAAAACAGAACATAACTATGCTGTAAATGAAAAAGAATTATATGCAATAGTATGGAAACTAAAAAATTTAAGATATTATTTGTACCAATTTGGAAATCCACACAGATCATTAACCATTATCGTCTGCACTTTCAAATCGCATCCCCAATTCAAAAATGAAACGATGGCACGCTTTCACAGAGGAATTTTTACCAAAAATAGTGTACAAACCAGGTAACATAAACATAATTGCAGATGCCTTATCTAAAATTGACCTCAATAATATAACTCATGAGTTAATAGAAGTAGATAACGATAACACTACCATACACTCTGCAGAAAGTAGAGACACATTTTTCATTGGAAAAACAAAAAAAAAACACTAAATCGGTTTACACAATAAATACTGTTGCCAAAAAAAAAAGATTCACAATACACGAGTCAGTTTCAATAAAACTTGACATATAATTGAATACGATACGGCAGGAAATTTGCTAACAATTCTTAAGGAATGTTTACAACCTAAGGTTGTTGCAGCCATTTACTGTACACCAGAGGATCTTTACGAAATCAAAACACCACTTGGGGAAACGTTTAGTAACTAATTTCTTGACTCAAAATCGTTTCCAACAGACATTTCATTAGTGAAGATCAACATATTATCATTGAAGAAACTCACAATAGAGGTCACAGAAACTTTTATGAGAACTTAAAACAAATAGAAGATATGTATTATTGGCCAAAAACGAGGCAAAAACTGAAGCAATACGTGAGAAATTGCATTATATGCAACAAGAATAAATACGATAGAAATCCAAAAAGAATTTCTATTAAAGAATCACCCATACCTACCCAAAACGTTGAACTTTTACACATAGACATATTCTATGCACAACACATTCAATTCATTACACGTGTAGATTCATATTCAAAATATTTGGTATTACAGAAAATTGAAAATAAACTAAATCTAGGTGAAAAAATAATGAAACTACTACAATCGTTCCCTGAAACTAAAAAAATCACGCTACATAACGAACCAAGCTTAAGTACCCCGCAGTTCAAATCGTGAATGAATCGATTAAATATTCGATTATGCAGGTTGATTTTTCAATCGTAGTCTTTTCAAAACTCGAATAAAATACTCAAATTTGCCTCATATAGTAAAATTTTTATTGGAATCAATAAATTGGTCTTTTTCATTTAATTTTTAATGATAATTTTATGTATGTAAATGTTGTCCGCGGCTCCGTCTCAAAATGTCCATTCGGAAGGTCCACTTATTCGACACTTTTTCAAGCATTTCTGCCTGTATTCCAAGAATTACGCGTGTTATGTTATCGTGTGAGGCTTCAATAGTGTTCGGCGTATCCACATAGACTAACGACTTGACATAACCCCACAAGAATTAATCAAGAGGCGTTAAATCGTGAGATCTTGGGGGCCAACTCACAAGGACAAATCGAGAGATAAGCTGCTCACCAAATTCATCCCCCAACATATCCATTGTTTCACGAGCAGTGTGGCATGTTGCACCGTCCTGATGAATACACATGTCAACCAAGTTCAACTCAGCCAATTGGGTCAGCGTATCATGGCTCGATATCTTTCGCTGTTGACGGTAAACCACACCAGACCGTCGTTTTTACGGGATGCATCGATAATCCATGTATGGCATGCGGTTGTTCATCACTCCAGAAGCGACAGTTTTGCTTGTGCACGTATCCGTTCAGCAAGAAATGAGCTTCATCGCTGAACACAATTTTTCGATAAAACGGATTCTCATTGAGCCCATTCACTAAAAATTAGACATTGTGGTAGGTCATTCGTCATTCCATGATGAAATGCCAGAGTATACTGTACACTTTTCACGTTGACAGATGACGCTTGGACGCCATTAGCAACCATTGCTGCTAACCTGAAAAACTTAAATCTTAAAAAAATCATGTGATCCATGTGATCCACGGCACAGTACCACTAAATGCCAAGTTGAAAGAGTTCATTCGACCATTATTGAAATTGGAAGATGTATTAAACAAGAATACAATCTTATCGACGATTTAAAAGTAATGCTCGGAGCCACACAGCAATATAACTTAACCGTACACTCTGTTACAGGAAAGAAGCCGTATGCCATTTTTTATAATAAAGTATCCCATGATGATATCCCACGAAAACTAAAATTGGCAAAAGTACAATAAGGTCATAATTAACAACAAGAACAGAATTGTCCACAAAGACAATATTAAAACCATTTATGATATTTGAAAAATCAATTCTTTAGCTTTCAGAATAAAATGTGTTTGTTACCCTTTTTAACCATTGTCATTGTCATTGCCAAGAGAAAACTATGTTTTAATAGAAAATGAGGACATGGACAGTATGGCGATATACTACTACATGTTTCAAATTTAACACACTACAGAGGCATATTGACAGAGGGAAAAATGTTCTTCAAGAAAGAAAAAGCAAAAAACTCTTATGACCAATCAGAATTTTTAGAAGTAGACATGGAAATATATTTAACAGAAACACTTCTTAGCCAAATTGACAGTAATAGAAGCAAAAGGGGAATTAACGAATTAGGTACAATTTGGAAATGAATAACAGGAACACCTGACCATGACGATTTTACTTAGATACCAAATAAAATTGACGACTTAATAATAATAAATAATAATAAACAGTATGCCAGAAATTTTGAATTATTTAGTATGATGGAGAAACTATCTAACACTGTAAACATACTTACAGGACACGATTATGAGAAAATTGTATGAAGACACAGACTAAAATTAGTTATAGATGACCTGCAAAATACAATTCAAACAATCAGTCTAGCTAAAGTTTCTGAAATATAAAACAAAATGCAAAATTGTACAAAAAAAGACTCTTTAATAATTCTTTAATGAATTAAATTTTAACAAATGTAAAATATTCGAAAGTAAAGCAATTTCACAAATAGATGGAAAACTAATTATACCCAATGAGGTTATAAAGTGTAATAACACATAGTTTAATGTCGCAAATCGTAAAATAGAATTAATTGAAACATATTGTAAAATTAAACGTGACGAAAATGGCCTTACAAATATATTAAATAATAAACCTGCAACATATAAAGAATTAAAACAAAAAAGTACTGAAATAGAAATAATTAAAGACGGATCAATTTTTAGTATCCGGAAATCATACAATACAGTTGTTGGTGAAATTTCCTGGCTTCATCATTTTTCATAATCGTTTTATGTTCCTGCCGGTTTCCAGTCATCATTTCTTCTGATCCAGTTGCCGATAATTTCTGCTAATATTTCTATGTTGTGTCCTTGTTATCCAATGGAAGAAGTGTGTTTATGTTTATTTTTGTGTCGTGCCCATCACTCTTGTACATATAATTGTTGTGTTATTCTCACTGATATTTTTTAATATTTTTCATGTTTTAAACATTTGTGTTTGTGTCGTATGAATTGAATTGATATTTGAAGTAAATAACATTTATAATATATTTTTTGTTCATTAACTATTTAATATTTTATTATTTATTACATACCTTATATTATACCCTTTTATAACAAATATTATTATATTGTTTTGTATTATTACTTTTTTTTATTTATGTTTATATTTTTCAATTTGTAAGAAATTTTGTTTTATATTATTTTAAGTTAAGTAATGTCAATGAATAATTGTAATAAATCCCAGCTGGCATAGTATTGTAACTGCGTATTAAATAAATAAACCTTTTTGGAACATTTTTAGTAACTTTTAACGAAACAGTAAAAATAAATAACATAACTTATAAAAATCCAACCAGAAAATTATATTTGTACTTAAGACAACAAAATTACGATAACTTCAAAGTCGTTGAATACATGGAAACCAAAAACGAATAAATAAAATTTGAAAACATTAAACAATATACACAATGAATATACCAAAAGCAATTTTTTCGTTGTCACGATTATAATTATAATTACATATTTAGCATATAAATTGTACAGTTATTGTAAAACTAAACAAGAAAAAAAATCAGGAAAAATTGTTTATGGAATTAAATTAAAATAAAAAATAAAAGAAAGGAGGAGTTACGCACCCTAGTAATAATGAGCAAACTTATTCTATGATGAACAAAAAAGCTTCAAACGTAACCGCAATAAAAATGAATAAAACTGCATCTTTTATCCATAAAGAACATTTAGCTTACATTATTGCACCAGTTGCCCACTAATGATTTCATCATTGGACCATCAACCATTGTCCACTGATGATCTCATCACTCAACCAAGAATAAACAAATAAATCTAATATTTTGGCGTGGCTTCGATAGTATTTAAGACTATGATCTATAGAAAGTTAGTTAGTTCTAAGACGAAAACAATTTCAAGATGGACTCAAAAGTAAAATTTAATCAACAAAGGCTTCGGCCCAAAAAATATGTCTTTTAAAATCATAACACAAAGTATTATTAATTTGCACGCTCATTATCAGATAAGTGAACGTCACAATTATGACACTTGTAGTAAACTTAAGTCGTAAATAAATTAGAAATGTTTCTTCATTACACTTCACAAATTATGTCACAGGACAATCACAAATTGATTTTATTTAATAAATAAACAGTGTATTTTCTCGACAAAATTTAAGGAATTCGAATTTCTAGAGGCCAATTTAGCTCTTACACGCCAATTTATCCGATTTAGCCAGCGAATATCAGTCACTCTCGTGCTTATTGTGATATTCACAGTGCATCAATAAAAAGAAACGAAATGAAAAAGAAAGAAATGAAAGTTTGTTTAGTTTGCGCAAAAATCGGAGGAACTCGCTTTTCACAAACTTCTCATGAGGCGAATTTTTCACTAGCAGAATCATTTACTAGCTGGTAATTATTCGGTGACATTATTGGCACATTATATCAGCATTATAAGGCGGATGTACATATAAGTACCTCGCAACCAAGCTCCAGAGCTTTTGACGAGTCACTATGAACGTATGTGGTCTGGCGTTGTTCTCATGGAAAACAGTTCTACTCCTATTAGCCAGAGCTGGCCGCTTCTGAGCTACTGCTGCCTTTAGAAGGCTCTACTACAGACAATACATGTCCAGTTCACAGCTGATGATTCCATGTCAATCCAAATAAACGCACGGAAAAGTCTTGCTTGCCGTCAATCTTGGCCTGGCAACCGTTTGCACCGGCTTACCGTGATTCGACCACCATCGTTTTCGCTTTACGTTGTCGTAAGTGACCTACTTTTCCTCACTGGGTTCCATCCGCTTCAGAAATACATCAATTTTGTTGCGATTGAGCAGTAATTGACAGATGACCATACAATCCATTAATATTTTTTTGCGTTAACTTGCGACCCACCTTGTATCCAGCCTTTTTCGAGAAGTTCCAAAAAGGTTTGTTATGCAGTGTTTATATCCTGTGCAAACAAAACGGTGATTACATGTTGGTCGGACTTTACTATTTCAATTACTCTACCGAGATTTTTGACATCAAAATTAAAAGAATGAATTCGACTGAACTAAAACTGGACCATAAACATTATTCACATTTGTAGTTCTCTGGCTTGATTTTTGGTCTTTATCGAAGAAAAACTGTAAAATATGATGTATTTTGGCGTCAATTTTTTACTTGCGCTCAAACAATACTGAGCCAAGTAATCACAATATCATGTGAGTGCAATCTTACTTAGATAACACGACATGCAGATTACTAAAGCTATCTATGCGTAAAATAATGCATCTGTATTTTTATTATATTATATTTCATGGGATCCCTGGTGAATATTCCTACACCCCATATTATTTTGGTAGTTGTAAAAATAAAGCCTGTGTGGACCAGTTCGAAGACACATAAAACTTAACATCTGTTGATGTTCAGCGCCCTTATCTTACAAAATGATAAGAGTCACATAAAGGCAACGAGAGCGCTAGCAACAGTACTTAAGGAGTAGTATATGCAAGCCGATCCATCCTAAAAAGACAACTCCGCAGGCTTTGTCGCAATTATAATGAGTACCATACTTTGTGCGGTCAAATATTGGGATTGATCTTGTGCAACAATGCGCTGAAAGTTCAACTCTTTACACATCGATTTACAAAAATTCTCTAGTGTAGCCATAAAATGTAATCACATTTTTATGCTATAATTCGTGTAATTATTTTTGCAAAAATCTCATAAAAGTATCATGCGATGTGAGTTTTGTGTTCGCTTCCAATAATATTTTACAAGTTAAGTATCTGTAAGATTTTATTGTTTTATTTCTGCTGCTGTTCTATATAAAAGCTGGCCTTGGATGATTTACAAATTTACTCGTCTTATACAAATAAACCTGTCTATGTGCATGGGTGTGTTTGTAAATTTTGTAAATAATTATCAACACCTTGATCTTCGCAATATTATTTATTATTTTCGACGAACGAAAAATATAAAACAAGAACACATTGCCAATTTTTAATGACCACAAAAGTATGTAACTACACGAATTCAATTATAATAATTCATATGTCTGGTCACATATAAAAGTACTTTGTTTGGCAATACGTCTTCATACATTATCGTTCAAATATCGATTATATGTTTATGGGGTTGTTATGATGATATGACCGAATAGACAATTTATGACAAATTAATTTAGAAAAACTTAAGATAAAACTCTGCTTCAGAAGTAAGGAAAAAGTTGGAGTCAAATAATTATCAAATTCACCAGGTCATATTCTCAAATGTTTGAAGTGAAAAGTTGTCGGATCTTGTGGCTTATTCGAATAGGTCCTGGGTGCAATCCGGGGCAGCTCATATCAGGGCCACCCCTTAAGGAATATTTTCGATACATCTGTCTTTTTATACACTCTACTATAGAATAGTCGTTACACTAAGTTTTTCATTTCATTAGTACGAACTAGTACAAAATCATAGCAACAATATCTAATGAACTGTAAGAGATAAAAAGTAGGGATTTGGTCCATATGCCATTGGCATAAAACAATATATGTTCGAGCACAAAAAAAAAATCGGAGTCCCGGCAAATTTTTAAAAACAAAGGAATGTTACTTAGGAAAGATTGGGCGATGCCTTGCCCCTTTTTAAAAATCACATATTGCGGTGTTTTTTTTTTCAAACACAAACTTGTCACATTCTAAATTAGGTCATGAATGGGCATGGGCGTGTCACCGCCCACACAATTTAATATTTTGGGTGGCGATATCTTATGAATTACACTGTGGAACATTTTTGGGGTTTTTGTCTGGGCGGTGAGAAATTCCAAGTCAGGGTGATGGTACTAGGTCAGTATAGTAAAATCCTCAAAGGGTTTCGCGTTCGAATGTGTCAGTTTTTTTTTATGACCTTTTACATTTTCTCAGAATTAAAAAAAAGTAATAAACAAAAGGTTATTTGATTTTTATGGTTGTTGTAAAAAACTGAAAAACGGTCATAAATGTGCGCGGACAATTAAAAGGAAAAAAGGAAAGTGCACTTTTGTAATTATTTGGGTTTTTTCTGTTGGCTACCTGCATGATTTTTTTACACAAATTGCACCCACATTCATGTGTGGTCATGTTTTAGAACGTCAGTAAAATATTGAAAAATACGTAGTATAAATAGGTGTTCATTGTTCGATTTTTGTCATTCATTTTGTCATAGAATATGGAACTGTGCAAGCCAGATATAAATAGCTTTTGCTACTGCTGCGGTCAATATGTCTCAACACATAAAAAAGGGGAAATTTCAGTACTGATTTTGTTCAAATATACGAGATGTACTTCAACCAAAATGTTATAGTGAACAAAAATTGGGTGCCAAATATAGTGTGTAAAAGCTGCTACAACCGTCTAATGGATTGGAAAAATAGAAGACGTGAAAGTATGCCATTCGGTATCCAATGAATTGGACTAATCCTGGCGAAGGTCACAATCCATTGAATTGCTATGCATGTGCGAATAAAGGAGCCGCAAAAAGGATAAGAAAATCGTATAATTACATTGGTGTTGCAATTGCCGCAACACCATTGCCTCATTCGGACCACATTCCTGTGCCAAAAGCATCTAGCCCAGATATTTTATCTTCTACGACTGCTCCGACATACGATTTACGTGATGATCCCCCATATGAGCCATCAGTATCCCATGAGCCAATTTTAATAAATCAAAATAAGCTTGATTCAATTGTTGCCAAATTGGAATTAACACAGCATAAATCGGAAGAGCTGGCTTTGTTTTTGAAATCAAACAATTTGTTGGCACCCGGTGTGAAAGTCACAGCTTATCGAAGTTGTCAGACAACACTCCAAAGTTTATTCCTTGTGAATGATGGAAAAACTTCTGCATATTCCCTGGATGTAGGAAAATTGATGGACGCAATGGAAATAAAATATGAAGCAGATGACTGGAGATTATTTATTGACAGTTCAAAACTCAGCTTGAAGGCAGTTTTACTGCATAAGACCAATAAAAAACCTTCAGTTCCAATCGCCTCTAGTACAGAAACGAAAGAAACATATGATGCACTGGAAAATATTTTGAAAATCGTTAACTACGCCAAACATAGGTGGCGCATATGCTGCGATTTAAAAGTTGTAGCTATGCTTTGCGGTCTTCAAAGCGGCTATATAAAATATATGTGCTTTTTGTGCGATTGGGACACACGATTTTCCGGTGACCAATATGCATGCCACGGATGGAAACTCAGAGAGCACAGCAGGTTACAAACGGCCAATATTATTCGTGAGCCTCTAGTACCGAAGGAGAAGATATTGCTGCCTCCACTGCATATTAAACTTGGAATTGTTAAGAATTTCATCAAAACTATCGCCAAAAGAGATGAAGTTTTCTTGTGTTTGAAACTAATTTACCCGAGACTCAGCGAAAGTAAAATTAAAGAAGGTGAGTTATAATATCACATTCATTTCCCATGATTTTCCATCTTTACAAATTCATTTTTTCCAATCAGGCGTACTAAATGGTCCAGATATACGAAAGCTGATTAAAAGTGACGCATTCAACAATATTTTGATTGACGCTGAATTGGATGCATGGCAGGCAATCAAAGAAGTAATAGAAGGCTTGTTGGGGAAGCATCGTTCTACCAACTACGATGTTTCTGTCGCAAGGATGTTAAGATCGTTCTCGAAAATTGGTGTCCACATGTCCTTGGAAATCCATTATTTACATCATCATCTGGACTACTTCAGCAAATAATTGGCTACCGAATCTGATGAACAAAGCGAACGCTATCATCAAGTTGCTATGCCATTTGAAATGAGGTAATACTGATTTTTTATTTTTTCAAACTCATTTTAATAAAACAAAAACTTACAGATATAGAGGCAAAACGTCGCCGAGTGCAATAATTGCGGAAATTTGCTGGTGGAGTAAGCTTGTGTGGCAAGACAAGGATGATCCTGATGATAAAGAATTTTCAGGAGGTGCAAAAGGGCCAGCAGTGGATTCACACATTGACATTATGTGTGGTTCAGAAACTGATGACAGCGATGAATGCGATGCCAATAGTCCCGAACAAGCACCATCGAAAAAGTCTAGGCAATATTTATTAAAATAAATAAAAACAAATAAATAAAATAAAAATAAAAAATTATAAAAATGTTTACTTTATTTTTTTAGTAGTTTATGGCCAGAAGTCTGGAGTTATTGGGGAAAATTTATAAAAAACGCGATAAATGACACTCTTTTGAATAAAAACAAATATCAATATTCTTGTCAAAATGGGATACCTTCACTTAATTGTAAATAAAAGCAGAACGCGTTAATCGATTTCTATGATCTATGTCGCATTTTGTTTATAGGTTACGTAAAAGTTATAAGACTTGACACTTTTTTCCGTTTGGGATTTATATGATTAAAAAAAAAAAAAAATTTTTGACAAAATTTTCTTCATAAATTTATTTATAATTGCAAAAATGTTGATTTGGTAGAGAAACAGTATATGAATGGATTAAAAGAAATGTAATTCTTAATTTTTCTCAATTTGTTTCAGCAAAATCGAACTAGTCGTTCTCGAGTTATGTCAAACTACGTTTTTGCCAAAGTTTTACAACTAAGCGAAAAAACATCAAGATAAGGAAAAAATGTAAAAGGTCATAAAAAAAAACTGACACATACGAACGCGAAACCCTTTGAGGATTTTACTATACTGACCTAGTACCATCACCCTGACTTGGAATTTCTCACCCCCCAGATTGGCTGTTGTACTGTGTTATTATTTCAATACAAGATTTTGTGCAAATGATACTAGAAAGAGGAAGACGAAAATGGACTGTGCCATGCCCCTTTAAAAAAAGAAAAAAAAACGGAAGAACAGATCGTCATAAAAACGTTCAGGTATTGTCCTTAGTTATCTGGTCACGACTGCAAAAAATGGGACTAACATCACCCATTCAATATACATATCTCCGGTATCTCATAAAATACCGGAAATAAAATGATACAATTTAATACTCGTACATATGGTACTGATATTTACAGATATAAGTAATGGGCGCTGCATAATAAAAACAGTACAGAATTTCAGTAAGGGAAACTGATACTCACATACCTTCACCCAAAGTCCTTTTGCGTTGCTGTGCAATAGAAGAAGTAAAAATGTAAATGAATGAAAGATACAAATGTAGAATACGATAATTGTATTGCAGGAACCAGAGAGATAGCGGTTATTTGGTCAATTTTCCCACATTTTGCCCAGAATTATGATGAAAAATAATTGACAAGAGTTTAATTAACTTCAGGCCACCAATTATGAATTTGCAACTGAAAGTTAAGTTTGGATAAAAGTTTGTGTGGGAGTTTCCAGAAATAGTGGTCCGATATAACTCATTTGCAATGTGCCAAAATTTAGGAAGTTTTATAGAGATTTACGTCAGTTATCGCGTTCCAGCCATACAGACATCATGCGATGCATTTTGTCAAAAAATATTTCATATTTCAAACACTTCCCTGTGCATGTTCCGTTATTAGCCATATTAAATGATACATACCTTCACATAAGATTCAGAAGTCATAATATTTGTTAACCTGACTTTATCTATTCAATCCAAGTTCTGTTTTAGGTAGGAAGTTAGATATTAATACAGTGCTACGGTTATAGAAACTTTTTTTACCACGTTGGGGCGCACGCCAAGTCGTCTATTATACCTATATAAGTACTTTAAAATGTTTCCACTTTGTTCCGAATAGGTATCTAAATTACAGAATCGTTTAGCAAAGAATCATAGATCATACAAAGTCTGGACTGTGTAAAGGAGCGCCGCACCGCTAACAACACTGAGTTTTCGTTTACTGAAAATCAAACAAACAATATTTCACACAATTCATGCTCCTTCTTCTTCTTTTCAATTCAGTGTTATGAAACATTGTGGAAAATGATAACAACTGTTTACAATTTTCTACAGATAACTTATTTGAGTTTGCTTTTAATTAGATAACGACTTTATCGAGTGGTTGCCAGTATTTATTTTTAGTGTATCTATCTTACATTGTGGGCATTTGAAGCCTTTTTACCTGATAATAAAGCAATTATGTTTCACAATTGTGTTTTTTATCTTTTCAGTTTTTTAAATTATTTTCGTTGGCTATAATTTTATGTAGAATCAAAACAATTTTTCCTTAATTCTTCGAAACTGTAAACTTTATTGCACGTATATTTCATCACTACAAGTGATTGTAAAAAATACACATGAGGGGGGGTGGGAGACCTCGAAGTCCAGTGCGAAAAACTGTGGCAAGTGCCTTAATTAATTAATGTATTAACTCGGAAAAACACTAAATTCCACAAAAATCCCATGGAGAACAGAGGGAAGAATGCCAACAGACATCAGTCTGATGAGAGCTAAATTGAGAAGGCTACCAGTTGAGTAGTCTAAATTGCCAGTAGGCAACATCTGTTACTGAAGCACAGCTTATACCAGCCAAGTAGTCGTTGGCATGAAAACACAAAAAAAAAAATGATAAATGTTGACAACCCTGCAAACGGTGTAGGGACCAGGATTTCAGAGTATATCCATACTTTTTCAGAAAAGGTACTTTTACCCGGTATTATAAAGATGACGTCACCCCATCCATGAGATGCGATGGATACGGCAAGGATGCACTTACTGTAAAAACTGTAAAATCTATTACAGTACTACGCAAAAAGGCATAAATTCGGATGAGTATTTGTTGTGGAGAAGAGACTTAAACATCTTGCCTCGCTATTTGAGCTCATAGCTGACCGTATAGAAGCTATTCGCGTCAAGGCGAAATATTTTTTCATCACTCTGACCTGTGAACACGGAAGACAAAGACGGGGAGACCTTTCTATGAGTGCCTAGATAAGACACATACCACTGACCTGGTCACGACATCAAAATTGTCCTGGGAGATTTTACGCTAAAGGACAAAGGGAAGGTTTTCTTAGTCCAACATTCGGAAAATTCAGTCTACGAAACAACGCTTCCGGAAACGGATTCAGACTGGATGCAGATTAGAATCTTAACTAACGAATTTTATTCTTACAGGCTCAAATAATAAGCTAAGTGTTATTTTTAAAAAGAGAATAAGAAAACCTCAGAAAAGTGTACAATACATTATGTAGCCTTATCTTGATGTAAAAAGCAGAGCGGGATCTTTTACACGAAATTGTGTAAGAGGATTAATAACCTTGGTCTTAGCAGTACATTAGTGGTTGTAGCTATACTGTCCACTTTCATTTACAGAGCAAAATTTGGTAAGCTCATGCTAAATTATACTGAATCTAGTGTCATTATGTGAAAATATGAACTCAGGAATATGTGGGCTAAATTAAGTAAATCGTATAGGAGTTACCAGAAAGAGAGCTAAGCTTATCAAGCTCCGGTAATAAATATAATATAGTAATACAGGGTTATTAATATTTTCTGTTTTCTACCAAAGTTAAATAGATCACACATAAAGCTATGATGTCGACGAAACTTTTATTTTATTACATTGCCATTACAATATCATTTAAACAGCCGCCTCTGGATTGGTTGCAGGGGTGGATCCCTTTGAGATAGTTTAAAAAATTACCACGTACCATAATTCACACCAAACAGTTACTTTTTCCGGATGCAATGGCTTTTCCACATTCAGTTCTAGGTTCTTCGAGCCTTATATGCGACAATTTTGCTTGTTGACGTAACCGCTGAATGAGAAATAACCTTTATCGCTGAAGAAAATTTTGTTCGATTGAAAGCCTACATCCGGATCACCACATTTGTAGTAAATTTTAACTATTTTGACAACTTCTTCGGTTTTTAAACTATCCATATTCGTAAATGGCAAACTTTTCACTAAATAAATAACACTTCAGATGACAGGTATTTAATAGTTGACAGTGTTGCTACACTGGCGGTTTTGAAACCACAAAATGGACAACAACATAGAAGTTCACTAAAGTCATTGAAAAGTGCGAGTGCTGAGGGCGGTGCAGCTCTCTTTTTTCCTAACTGATGTGAACATATTGCGAAAGCTTCATTACAATCGGTTCAGTAGTTTCGATACCTATTCGGAACAAAGTGGAAAACTTTTAAGAGTACTTATATAATAGACGACTTGGCGTGCGCCCCAACGTGGTGCAAAAAAGTTTCTATAACCGTAGCACTGTATTAATATCTAACTTCCTACCTAAAACAGAACCTGGATTGAATAGATAAAGTCAGGTTAACAAATATTATGACTTCTGAATCTTATGTGAAGGTATGTATCATTTAATATGGCTAATAACGTAACATGCACAGGGAAGTGTTTGAAATATGAAATATTTTTTGACAAAATGCATCGCATGATGTCTGTATGGCTGGAACGCGATAACTGCTGTAAATCTCTATAAAACCTTCTAAATCTTGGCACATTGCAAATGAGTTATATATGTATATCGGACCACTATTTCTGGAAATTCCTATACAAATTCACCGACTCTCGGACATTCAATTTCCTTCATGTAACCCCTCACACGTTTCTAGCAGCCATCCAAATTTTTGTCCATTGTATTGTTTAATAATGTGTGGGAACATTTGAAAAAATCGATAGGCTAACTCTACTCTTTCTAGTACTTCCCATGCCGATTTAACCCATATATTGGCTTAGCTTCTTATTTCTTATGTAGTCACACTAAATGTAATCAAATTAGGTTCACTTTCAGTATTTTATATAGCAGTTTCTCAAAATGGAAACTGAACACATTGCCACACTCGTTTCGGTACTTCTCACACAAATTGTTATATTTTTCAAAATTCAATCATTTTCAGCCTAGATTTTTGTCCATTACCTTGCTTTATAAAAGCGAAGAAACATCAATCTAGGAACCAAGCCCCACACAAATTGCCTATTTAAACAATATAGTTTTACCTCCACGTCTTTCAATTTGTGGTGTCAAACTCGGCCAAATTTAGTATTTACCGTATTTGCGTATGGTAAACTAAGTTCTAAGAACGAAAATGGGCCACAGTGTTTATCGAAACTTAACTTTCAGTTGCAAATTCATAATTGGTGGTCTGAATTTAATTAAACTCTTGTCAATTATTTTCCATCACAATTCTGGGCAAAATGTGGGAAAATTGACAAAATAACCGCCGTCTCTCTGGTTCCTGCAATACAATTATCGTATTCTAGATTCGTATCTTTTATTCATTTACATTTTTGTTTTTTCTATTGCGCAACAACGCAAAAGGATTTTGGGTGAAAGTATGTGTGTATCAGTTCTCCTGACTGAAATTCTGTAGTTTGTTTATTACAAAAGGTTTATGCAGCATCCATTACTTATATCTGTAAATATTAGTAACATATGTATTCAATTGTATCATTTTATTTCCAATATTTGATGAGGTACGACCATCTAAATCTGTACATGAATGGGTGATGTCAATCCCATTTTTTTGCAGTCTTTTTGCTACTTTAGTTTCTATAAGTATTATTTGTACACGCCTACGCCCAATAATGACCTAATTCAGAATGTGACAAATTTGTGTTAAAAAAAACCCTATCATGACGGTCCGTCCGCTACTTTAGTCGCAATACGTGATTCTTAAAAAGGGGCGAGGTAACGCTGAATTTTTCCTAGGTTACACTCCTTTGATTTTTAAAAATAAACGTGGCTCTGCTAAAATTGTTTCACATAATAAAAATGAAAGCAATTTCTATTTAATAAAATTTGTAGCTAATATTGTTTGAATAATTCGTAATGAAATCGAGGCACTTATTAAAACTTCTAGTTAAAGTTGGTTCAAAAAAATCATTAGTCAACACCATTCATGACAAATAGCGAAATCTCTTTTTTCGAGGAACTAAAGATATCGGTTGCAATGTGGAAGTATAGACTTTGTATAAAATAGAGTTCTTCTATACAAAACGTATTTGGTCGAGATGCCGTAATAATGGTAATAATTATTTTTAATTAAACAATCGGTAATCCTAATGAAATTATATATAATTCATGTAAAACCATTACCCTTAATTAGAGTAGTAGTAGTTGAAACAAATTCCGTTACAATTAGCTCATATTATTGTAATGAAATCATTAATCAATTAATTCAATCAGTGAAATGGCTTCCTGTATGCAATCAATTGACTTAAGAAGTCATGAGACACATTTGATCGAAAGATACCATAGTACCATAGCTACCAAATCTCAAAGGTGAAAAATCGTTAAAATATCGGCAAAATTCGTTATTTAAAAGTTGTTGATTGTCAAAAATTTTTCAGTTGTTAATTTCGAGTTTGCGATAATAAGGAGTAATAATGTTGGAAGAAAACTGGCAAAGCAGAATACAAATATTTTCTGAAGGTATCGAAATCTAAAAAAAACTTCCGAAAATCATTTGGGCGAAATTTCTATTTTCCTATTTTTTACTTAGTGAGTACATCTTAAATAAAATCTTGCGGATATTATCCACTTCAAGAGAATATTGACTTTTTTTGCACTATTAAAATAAAACATTCCAAAATTTCCGAAATTTTTCTATTACCATTTAAAAACGTTCTTTAAAAATCCTTTTATTGTACGGTGTCAAGAGAATCCCCGCAAATCAAAAAGTTCATTAATGCACATCATTTGAAACATTCCAAAAAGTCATTTTCAGTATAAAGTATGCAATATTTTACATTTTTTCTTTCAAAATCATTATATCCTTATTAAGTTCAGTTTATAACACATTCAAATTTTAGGGCGGGTTCTCAGAAGTTGTGGCAGAAATGTAAGGAATACAAATAAAAAAATTAGTGCAAGTCATCTTAACTATTCTTGTATAATATTTCCGTTTTATAGAGCAATGAAAAATAATCTTATAACAATCTTTCTAAAAGATATTGGGAAAATATACTTTTAGTGAAACATTCTACATCAAATTTTTTGTTTGTGTGTAAAATCGGCAATAAATTAAATACAATACATGACAATAAAGTCAAGTCGAGTATGATATATTATATATTGTTGCTAGATTTAGAAAATTATTTTTAATTTTAATATTTAAATTCTGAAGTTTTAAAAAATTACTGCTTTCATGCTTGCATAAGCACCGTAAGTTCGGCAAAGTATAACAAGATTTGTGTATTTTTTGTAAGTTTTTAAAGTATTGGCTGTCAGCTGTTAAATACCTATACTTGTCATGTGAAGTGATATTTATTTAGTGAAAAGTTTGCTTGATCGTTTAACAACCGAAGAACGCGTAAAAGTAGTTAAAACTTATTACAAAAATGATGATTAAAACATGGTTCAACACGACCGATTTTGACTTTATTGCATGAAAAGTTTCCAGAAAGCAAAATTTTACACCTTGGAGACGGTTACTGGACACCAAGATCGTGTGATTTGACGACGTCAGACTTTTTCCTGAGGTTACGTTACTTACCAGCATTCGTCAAGTTATCGCCGAAATACCACCCGAAATGTGCGAACATGTGGTCGAAAACAACCTCAAAAGGATCCACTATTGGCAACAGATCCGAAAATTGTTATTTAAATGACGTATTTCATAATGTCAGGCATTATAATGAAAAAAAAGTGTGTTTTATTTAACTTTACTTTTGAAATCGAAATATGGTCAATCCTGTAAATTATTCTTGGTACAATATTATAGTTTGATATGAATCTGAAGAGGTATGCACATTTTTTCTTTCGCAAAAAAATGCAATATGTGAGAAATTCAAATTAAAACGCATTTATTCAACATGCTTATTGTGAAAAAATACATTCCGTAAGTAATTTCTTCGACAGGAAGATTCTATAAATGAGTTTCCTCGGAATCTGCTTTTTGAAAAACCTCGAGTAATTGATCTCTCTAATTTTAAGCTTTAATAGAATTACTTGTAGTGATCGCTTATTTCGTCTAGCTTTTCCGTGTCTCAACATTGTTTGTGTAGTACCCGTTATTATCGCAAAGAAGCGGACCGTAAACTACTATAAAGACGACCAAACTCGTGCTTTTCTATAACCTTAATGCGTGCGGAATCAGCACACGTGTAATACGAAATCAATATTATGTAATCTGAACGCACAGAAGTCCGACATTTCTTCGGATAATTATCCGTCAACGCAATATTTCCCTAATATAGTACCAGAACAAATAATTTCTGAAACTTCCCGGCCGGACATCAATGTTCCTTATTGAGAGCATACAGTGTATCATCAACTTTTCGTTTGCCGGACCACTGCCATACGAAGAGTCGGTACTCTACTTCAAGCAACTACCCACCTGGAGTGAGAGTACAATCCACCAACACGCTCCTCTTGCGATCTTCTTAAAATTATTTTCGATAAATTAGAAAATAGAAAAAAAGGAAGAAGTCAATTCCAAAAACTTGAAATTGTTCCAAAAGTTAAATTGTTCCATCTATGAAAGAAAATTTAGAGTCTAATCGTTATAAAACATTTTTTTTTCTTTCATAAATTACAAGAACAAATTTTAAATAATAATATAAGACGTTCCTTCTTACAGTGACTAAGTACATGCTGAAATATCTTAATTTCAAATGTTTTTTATAGTAAAGGGACAGGAATTAATTTATCCATATGTTGAAGACAACTTTTCATTAGCATCTAAATTAGTTTTTGAAATTGCATAACCCTGTATTTGTTAAATTCAGTTATTAGCTTTAATGATCATTCCTGAATTATAACTAAGTATTTTCAATATGCAAACAAACGTTGTGTGATAATTTTTCCATTGCATCTGGTCGTCATCAAACTTCAGCATATCGAGAGGCCTCATCGTTCTGCGGCAGCATTTTACACATTCCGACATACCTACATCTAACAATTTGGGTGAGTTACAAAAACATGCATTGTAATTATACGTCGTTTATTTGCATATACTCTTCTAAATCAATTTAAGAAACAATTAACGCTCCCGTTGAAACTATTCGAAACTCTAATGATGATAATGAGATTTTATGATCGTACAATATGTAACTCCTTGTGTTCTCTATAGAAATCTTGATAATGAAATGAAGTTATTTGTTACTTATATTAATTTGAATATCATAATGAAGATCAGCCAATAGTTGTTTAAGGTCGGCTACAGTATTAAGCCTTTATATTATCACGAATCTTATCATGTTTCAATATAAGCGACATACTATGGAGAAATAATTGCTTTAAGTTTCCTTACGTGATGGATTAGAAGGGTGAGGTAAGGCCAAATGTGGGGCTTTAGTCCAAAATTAGTCGTCACTAAAGCCATAGGTAGGGCGGGTTATGAGGCGACAGTCTTCCATGATATCTAGGAAGTAAACTAAGGTGTGTATATTGAATCAAACTAGCATTATTCAACTTTAAATAAAATTCCGAGTAAACTAGAGAGTCTAAAATAATATTTATGTAGCAGGGAACGATGTGTAAGAGAGAAGTAAGTGGACACGAACCCCCCACCCGACTGCTTGCTAGTGGCATTAATCGCTCCCATTAGTCCTTTCTATCTTCTCCTGAACTGTTTGAAAATCTACAAAAAAAAACTTACACATGGAAAATTAATATCTTGCTTTAGCTTCGTCTGTGTAATATTAACTAATTTCGAACATAATCTCTATAGCAATTTCCCTGTACATTACATACTCAGGATTGATCGAACTAAATATTTCGAATGTTTATTAATGTGGAAATTCCTAGTAATATGCGTACTCAAATAGGCGAAAGTCGACATTGCCAGGCATAATATATTATTCATTACGATGGCTTACGTAATCACTGTTCCAATCGCTATAATTTTTTTTTTTTGTTTTTTTTAATATCACTAATTTTTTACTTTGGACATTAAGACGAATATGGCATTTGACTTGTTGACTACCACGTCCGTTAAGAAATCTCATCATCATTTTCCCCAATCGACAAACTAAAATATGAAATATTTATATTACGCGCCAAGAAAATCGGAAATAAATCCCCCCTCCTGTGTCTCTTTGGCTAACGAATTGCCGTGCTTGCCTTCAAGCATATTGATTTCTCATTTGAAATGTATAACAAACATACGAGAGGCTCAATCTGAATTTGTGCGTTGAATAAAAACAATCGCACTTTACGTCATTTCTCTGCTGAAAACATTATTATTGCCGTCATTTGTTGTTAATGCCTTTCTAATCTCAGGTCGTTCGATTCTATCAAAACAATGACACATTCCTTTCCCGTTTGCATGCTCATATACTACCTACGACCAGATACGACACTTATGAATGTTTTCCCATTTCACACGATTTTAGATGTTTTAATTTTGTTTTTGATTTTGTTTTCGATAATACCAAGTTTTTAGATTTGGACGTAAAAAAAATTTATGAGATCTTGGTGCATTTGAAACTGCCGACACATCCCAGCAAAATAAGTGTATGCGCGGAAGCTGAAGTCCAAAAGTGATGCAAATTTCCGTAATCACTAACCAATTTAACATAGACTTGTCATAGGTAGTAGTTTTTTATGGTGTGTCTTCTTCGCATTTTTATGACTGTCATATCTATGAAAAAACAGTAATTATGATGCAATTTTCCATTTGACAAAAGAAATTTCGTTTTTGATTCAGATATTTCAGACCGAAATTAGATCGCAAAACAATGCTTCTACCAAATGAATAGAATTTAAATTTAATTCAATTTGATAAGATCTACAGAGTTTGTTTAAATTCGGGAGCTGTATAAAAGTGTTTCTTTGGAAAAGATAAATATGCATATATTGCGCTGTAGCAAATAATGAAAATATTATTATTATTATTATTATTATCATTATTATTATTATTTTTTTTTTTTCTTTTCTGAATGACTTCCAGTTTTTTTACTGGGTTGTTAACAGGCTTTCATACTTTTCACTTTATTTTCGTTATGTACCATTGCGAATCAGAAATGTGGGGAAAACAATACGACACAAAGGTTAAATGTATCGTTAGCAACACTCTGAAAATAAACAAAATTGCAAAAGTCAAAGCAACAATTTACAGTGCTGACGCACGACACTTGTTTTTAATATTTTGCCTATTTGATTTACCTAAAAGTATATTAATTTCTAATGAGACCGTCAACAGACCAAAATCATATTTAGTTGACGTTAACGTTCACTGTTCGTTTATGATAAGATCTATTAGTTTTATTGTAATATTCAATGTGTGACAATAAACCCTAACTGTCATTACGGATAATGACACGTGACTGTTTATTGATTTACTTCATTGAATTGAAAACTGAAATCCAGTACAGAAATGTAAGTTTGGTGAGCCGATTTATATATATCTCAGTATTATAACTTTCTGAAGTTCTAAGCAGAGGAATTACATTGAGGGCCTATTGCCAATTCAATATGCCAACACATTCGAATTTTAATTCGAATAAATTAAATGTAATGCAAGAATTTGATGAATTTAATGCATTTAATTAAACGTAAGACAGGAATATTGGAATATATGGATTACATTAGGGAATTTGTATGACAAATGCCAGAAAGCGTGTTGATATTTGGACGGTTTTTATCAAATCTTACCAAGCATTATAATGCAATACAATTAACAAACTTCGAGTAATTGCGGTAAACTAATCAGGAACGATAGGGGGCAAAGTGAATACCTGTCAATCGGTCAATTTGTATGGCAGTGCCAAATTCAGCAAAATTTGTTTTAATTAGCAAAGAAGACTCAAAAAATTTGGGGAAAATGTTCTTTATTTTTCCACACAACATTCTTTTAGCTCGGTACACTTTTTCCAGTGATATTTAATAGCTTCTATACCCTGTTTTGTACTGCGAACTGTTAAAATTCTTCAAAAAACTGTCAACCGCATTGTTAGCAAATCTTTTACCACGTGATGAAGCAATTTAAACTTAATTCATTATTTTTGGCCATCGCAATAACATATGTGTGAAAAAATTCTTTTTTCGCAAATGCGGCCTTTTTTCCATGCAATGTTGTTAATGTTGCTTTGTTATTCCTTTCTGAAGATAATCAATAAAAATAGCCCAATGCCCATCCCAAAAAAAAACAGACTTTATGACCTGGCGCGTAGACGGAACCGTCTTCGCCATCTTTGGATACGATTCTCCCGTTCCAGTCCACTGCTTTGACTGTTCCTTCCTTTCAGATCTCAGGTTCGAATTGGTGGATCCATGTCTCCGCCATGGTTATAATTTGCGAAAATTCGGCTTTATTGCGGTGAACCATCGCCAAATACTCTACTGAAACATCTTCACAACGCGGCACCCATCTTCCGCACAGCTTTCTCATCTTCAATTGTTCGCTCCATATACGATGTATAGCACTTTCTGAAATCCCTGTTAATTCAGCTAGCTCACGCACCTTCAGTCGTCAATTTCATGGATTTTTTTAACCGTGTCTGGCGTGGACAATTCAACCTCAATTGGTCAACCACTGTGGTGTTCGTTTTGGCAGCTCTGTTACCCAATATTTTGCAATCGCAAATGAAGGACTGAGACCTTTCAAATGGAAATTTTGAATTATTATTATAACGGTGACCAATTTGTTCCTCAAATAAAAATACTGAACAACATGGCGCCTTGAAATTTAGAACATGTGTTTTATAAGGTTGTCACTTTTCACCAAAATAATTTTTTTCAAACTACTGGCACCATCGATATGTTAGGTCTGCTAGTTTTGGGACCGCCCTGGTATATTCTAGAACAACTTATTAAGTAACAAACGATGACGCACAACTTATTGCAAAACATTTTCCGTGGAACACAAAAATATTTATCAAAAATGAAAACATTTTAGAAAATATATAACATCCTAAGGGCGTGCATGTTTTTTTTTTCTAACGGTGCACCTACCGTGAATTCAGTTTCAATCAACGTGCTCCTCATCTAACTCCCGATAGTAGTAGCTACGAATCTAGTTTAATTACAGGAGCGAACCTAATTTAATTACATTGTTTGGGTTTCAGATTTCACACAAAAAAAAAAAAGTAAATGAAGACAAAAACTCCACAAGATTGTCTTATAACATCCATTTTAAACGAATTTATGAAATTTATTTTATTTTATTTTAGGAACATTAACATATAATTGCTATTTAGTACGTCCATGTTCCATTTTTAATTTATGTTTTTTTTTTTGTTTTTGTTTTTTTGACGTATTTTGCATTCTTAAAAGATATGAAGCTAAAATTATTTGGTATTTCTCCCCTCGGCTACTTTTTCGACTTTTCTCAAAATTTATAGGGAATAACAAGTTAATAGATGAACAAAAATCTATGCCAGGAAAAGTTTGGATTTCGGAAAATTTAAAAAATTGTATAGGAGTTACCAGAAGCGGAAGAGCGGCAATTGCCTCCGTTCTCACTTTTTGAGCATAGTTCACTAAATACTCGTATGACCGCATTTAGCACAACGGCTTAAAAGATATGATATTAAGAATATCATCTGCATGGGAGGTACCAGAAAAGGCATGGTTGCCTCATATATTTTGTAAAATTTTACAGAGCATTATTTGTGTGGGAGGCACTAGAAATTGCGTGCTTACTAAGATGAGTTTTCTAGAAATTTACAGTGAAATTAAAATCAAGTCAATTGAAACAAATTTAGACTTCATTATATCTGTGGTCAGAACCCATAACAGCCTAAGTCTGTTTTTCAATATTTTCAGTACAGGAGTTTAAAGTTTTGAATCTTCACTGAAAATCAGGAGAAGGTGTTTTTTGGAAAACTTTGCTACAGATTCCAAGGAAACAAATTTCTTTACTTAGTTGTTAACAAAAAATAGTTGTTTATTCTCGCAGTCAAAAGATATTATCGAAAAAGACACTTAGGCTCTTATGAATTGTTGAACGAAAGAAAGTCAAAAAGTTCAAGTTGAGTTAGGCTATTATTCCAGATTAAATAAAAAACTTTAAGTTTGGAGAAAGACCTTAACTCAATTTATGTTTATCAAAAAACGAAATTGTAATTCGGAATAAGAGCTTAACTCAAGTTAGGAAAATAAAATTGTTTCTTTATTTTTTTGGATTAACGACTTAAGTTGATTTAGGCAATGATGAAAAAATAATGTTTATATTTGTTGTAATCCTAAATTGGCTTAGGCAGTTATGCCAAAACAGTCATTTAGAAAAATAACTTAAGCTATTAGGTTTTTTAGGATAAATTGCCTTCCTAGAAGAGATACAAACATGAAAAATTTAGAGCAAATAAATTTAGATACGCTGAATACGATGGTGCTAATAACTAAATTGTGTCCTAACCCGAGTTAGTCTGTTACGGGTTGTGACCACAGATATTACTGTTTAGAGAGAGAAAAGACTGAATCTCGGAAATCGGTCGATGTACGAGGTGTGTTCAAAAAAAGGCGAATTTTTAACTTTTGCGGGCTACGTACATTCGACTTACGAATATTTCTTTTATGTTGGTACACTCGTCTCGAAGATATGTTGACAGTTTTGTCCGCATAGCATGTTCAGTTTGTTTGTGAGAGGCATAAATAAGACAAGTGTTTTTTGAACACACCTCGTACATATTGATTCCGTCAATAAAATGCGCACTATTGCTGTTGCTGAGTATGCAAGCGGCCGTGCTGTGCATGAGCTGGATGGATAATGACATCCAAGTTACCAAGCGCGAAATGTGCCCACCAATGAACTTAAAATCAATGAACAAATAGAACCACTAAAACTTCATTAGAAGGACGGTGTCAGCATTCCTCCCGACTAATTGGAGAATGAATCCAGAAGATCGAATTTTGCGGCGCATATTCGTCATCATGTGCCGCTGTAAAAGTCACACCATCAACCTAAATTGATCTAAATGACTCTAAGATTGTACGTAGAGCAAATTAGTCCATGCTAAAATGAGTGCAACTAAAATACCACAGCAAAAAAAAAAACGAAATGTAGAAAACCTGTGAGTTGGATCCTCTTACAGCTTCTTTTCTCTTGCATGCAATTTCCTTATTTCACATTTTAATAATAGTATTCTATTATATAAATTTCTTTCAGCTAGCTCACATAAGTGTCCAAGATGCAGGATACATTGAGTTAATGACTGTCGAAAAATTGTTAGTAAAACCAACTTTCGGATGCAATCCGTCCATCCGTCTAGCAGTCCACGCATTTCCATAAACCAATTATAAACTGGTTTAAGTGAAAGGTGACAAATATAATTCGATTGCATTAAGGTTAAGTTTTGATATAATCTGCATAAAAAAATGCCTCAAAGCCGTAACTTTGGCCTCTGTTTTGTGTTTGAATCAAGTATCAGTTCTAACAAAAATTGGTTAAAGTGACTTACGTTTTTGTTGATCCCCATACGGATGGAAACCCCACTTTACATCTGTTACTCCCAGAAGCTCTAATTTTCAAGAGCCAAAAAAATTTTGATATAATCCCTATAGAGATAAACAACCCTTTCCTAGTTTTATCAATTTAGAGATATATTTTCACTATAATAAAGATATATTTTTCATTATGCTTTACAAACATGATTTCTTTGGGACAGGGAAGAACGTTTCTGAAAACTGCCAATATCGGTTTATGTTTTCATAATTCCTCTAATTACTAGCTTTGTGGCTCTGACCACCATTGTTTCAATAGAGGCATTACCCCTTAATATTTCTACCCAGTCTGAAAACGACTTAGTCCCACTTGAGAACGTTGTCGTACTAAAATTTACAATTATTTTTAGTAATCAATGGCCAATAAAATTTAAGATCACTCCTCTCTGAAGCGAAATTCCGACTACGGCCTTTACCCTTCACGATATGTCCTCTTATGGTTTTACAGCTTCTAAAAGTCGCAGATTTCACTTATTTATTTTTTGTTTATATTGATATATATTTATATTTATTATTTTTCCGCAGAACAAGAATACACAGTATACAAATAATTTTTTTTAATCAATGTTCAGGGTTAACTATTTAGTGGTTTCAAAACCGCCGGTCGGTCAAGGCTATCAGCTGTTAAATACCCGCCGTATGAAGTGTTATTTATTTAGCTATAGGTTTGCATTTACTAATATGGCTCGTTTAGCAACCAAAGAATGCGTAAAAATTGTTAAAACTTATTACAAAATTAGTGATTCAGTGGTGATTCAACACGACCGATTTTGGCTTTATTGACGTTTTGGCAACGTCAATTGGCCACCAAGATAACGTCATTTGATGCCGTTACATTTTTTTATGGGTTTCATCAAAGACCGCGTTTATGCGGATAATTCCCAAACGTTTTGCCCGAAATGTGCGAAAAAGTGGTCGAAAACTACTTAAAAAGGATCTACTACTGGAGTCAATCCACTGGCTGCCATTTAAATGGCACTCTGCATATTTCATAATGGCAACGTCCAAGCATTATAATAAAATAAAAGTTTCATCAAAATCATAGTTTTATTGTTGTTCTGTTTAATTTTACTCTTGGTATTTCACTTATTTTTTGTTTATTGTACAGAAAATTCAATTTTATTTTATATAAATAAATGGTTTTGAAGATGATACTGATTCATGCATATGGACACCTGATCCGAAAATTACTCATAGCGGGATCGCCTCAATTATTGTTTTAATTGGCTGCCCAAGTCGTTCCGTACAAAGCTTGGGTGACATAACTGCATAAAAAGAGTCTGGTTCAGTCAGGCCAGGTGACCTTGGGAGAGAGATTCTGGATATTAATTTGTTTGGGAATTTTCGAGGGAACTCCGACATAACTAGTCTGGCTATGTGTTGCTCCATCTTGCTAAAACCAAATGCTGTTGAAAAATATACCTCTACGGCGCAGTCCTGGGTAAAAAAAAACAAACTCCTTTAACATATTTAAATGACAGTCCCCATTGACAGTTAACAATAACACAATTCTTGCGCCACCCTGCATATATTTTAGATGATATAGGATGAACATAATCGGAAATACGCTAGAGTGATCCAAATTTTTATATGGCCCCGTACAAACTAAACGGCCAAGCTTGGTTTTATTTATTCTGTAAACCACAATTTTTTAATGGAAATGAAATATATTTATATATATTTAGCAAATATGATTTTTCTGGGTCAGAGACAAAACCAGGTGACAACCCATCACATTGGCAGTGGCATAACATTGACCTTGTTTCTACAAGCTAGCTTTCATCGGAATTTCTCTACATTGTGCACTCATATCTTAATATCATAAAATTTGATTAGATGCGTATGTTTATATTTGAACTACCTATTTCCAGGACTTTTTCTACCCATGTCGGATGTTTTATAGTCGATTTCGCCAAACTATAATATGACGAGTGTCTAATTGGGTTTTTATCCTACTAGTTTTCCATCACAAATTCGACATCTTCCTGTTAGATTTAACAAAGGAAATTGTATATTCTCTTACCTTTGAAACAGATCCTCCAACAAATAAGAGTTCCTAAATACCATTCGAGAAAATTGCACATCCATTAAGAGCTCGTGTTAATCAGAAGCATAGTTGTATGGTGCAATTATTTATTCAATATGCGGCGTATACCTCATCAGCCCATTATATTCCTTATTAGTTCTTTAAACATAAACAAATTAATAAATTGTACAACGAACTGTTCTAACCTTGAACTACAATTGAATATTAATGTACAGCGCAAAGGCCTGAAAATGTAGTTAATTAACGGAGAATATCGTTCTTTATTAATCTTTATTTTAGTGCCCTATACCAACATATGGATCAGGAAACTTCAAGAAAATTCAATTACACTGCAGTTTTGATAAATCTATTTAAATGTTCATTAGACATCATATAATATTTGCTTCTAATTCATTCTCGAAACAACCACTCATTTCATACATTGAAACGAAACTAGAAAACAATTATGGTTGGGGAACCTATACCTCTGTTACTGGAGCTGTTTAAAACGGAGTATGAGACAGTCGAAATTATGGCAGTGTTATCTATATATATTAAAAGCCTTCTGCATATACAGGGTGGTGCACCAATTGTGCTACAGGAGGAAATTCAAATAACTGTTTGTTAATCGATGTATTTAATTTTTTTTTTGTATGAAAATTCAACAGTGTGCCACATGCCACACTGCTCGTGAAATAATGGATATGTTAAGGGATGAATTTGGTAAGCAGATTATCTCTCGATTTGGCCCTGTGAGTTGGCCCCAAGATCTTGCGAATTAAGACCTCTTGATTATTTCTTGTGGGGTTATGTCAAGTCGTTGGTCCACATGGACGAAAAATTGAACCTTCCGAATGGACATTTTGAGACAGAGCCGCTGTTGTCCGCGGCTACATGAAATTATCTTAAAAAATTAAATGGCAAAGACCAATATATCGATTTTAATAAAAATTTTAATATATATCGCACATTTGAGTGTTTTATTCGATTTTTGAAAAAACTGCGATTAAAAAATCGCCCTTCATATATTGTCGTTTCTTGATGTCGTCATGTGAGTGGAACTGTTGGTCAGCAAGACGGCAAACAAGTGATATTCGAAAGGTGCAATATCTGCCGAATATGGTGGATTCGGTAAAACTTCCCATTTCAGCGTTTCCAGGTAGGTTTTAACGAGCTTGGTCACGTGTACCCGAGCGTTATCATACTGGTGAATCATTTTTTCGTGCCTCTCCGCGTACTGTCGGCGTTTCTCGTTCAGAGTTCCGCTCAAATGAAGTCGATACCGATCCCCACTGATGGTTCCGCTTTGCTGCAACAGCTCGTAATAAACAACACCATCCTGGCCCCACCAATATTCAGCCGAGGGGACGATGTAGAAACATGACCGGACAGCCCACATGACTTTCTTCTCTTTGGTTTGTTGTAATGAATCCATTTTTCAGCCCCCTTACAATACGAAGAAGAAAGCCCTTCCTTTTTTGTCGCTGAAACAGTTGTTCTTAGGCGAAAAAACGACGCTCAACGAACCTTGGCTTCAGCTCATAAGGACACAAAGTTCCTTGCTTTTGAATCATTCCCAACGCATGCAGTCGTTGTGAATTGGCTTGACGGGTAGCTCTTAATATTGAAGCAAACTCTACCTGCGTTTGACACGGATCGCCATTAAGCGATGCCGTCAATTCAGTGCCTTTCAAGGTTTTTCCTTCACGCGAACGGTCGTCAACATCAAAATAACCGCCTTTAAGGTGACGAAACCAATCAAGACACGTTGTTTCACGTAAAGCAGCATCTCCGTAAACGTTTTGAAGATTTCGGAGAGCCTCAGCCGCCGTTTTCTTCGATTGACAAAAAAAAAATCATTACTTCTCGCATCTTACATATTCACACAACCGAAAGAATATGACGTCAAAAGAAAATCACTATTGTGTCGAGGCAGTATGTTTACCAGATGCCTAAGCTTGGCTCATGACATTTAGATTATGGCAGAATTGACTAGCACTTACAGCTGGCGCCATCTATTGGCAAACAGCGGGAACTTAATTGCCCACCAAATATACATACCTTGAATTCTTAAAGGTATGTGCGGGTGGAAGGCATATTTCGCCCTTTAATGAAATGAAATAAAATATAAATGAAAATGCTGACGCTAACGATTCATTTTATTTCAATTTAGCTTTTCCTCCAGAGCTGCAGTACCCCCTCCGTGCTCTCCAAATGTTTTACGTAATTCGGCTTTCCGCTTATTTTCCTTTTACTTAGAGTAAATATTTATAGCCGTTCTTTTTTTTATTTTTTTGCTTTGTTGTTGCAGCCAATAAATTTGTTTGCCATTTATTTTAATTAAAGCGAAATTTATTTTAAGCTTAAAAGAAAAAGCAAATTGCATTAACTGTCAAAAGAAATGACAAGTACAGAAATATGCATATTGATACATATTCTACTCGTATATTTCAATTCTTGTGTTTTTATTTTCCTTTTTTATTTTCAGTTTTATTTCAAAAAACACATTCCTGACGACAAAGAAGAAGTGAACGTGTGTGGCAGCATTTAATACAGCCGTGTGATGATGTGTTTTTTGTCGGGCGTCTTCAGTTCTATTTTCACGTTTCTTTTCACTGCTTCACGGCAGCACTTTTGTGAAAATCTACTTCCGTTGCCGCTGATGCTCATGCTGATGCCGATGCCATTGATGCCGCTGCAATTAAGGCGTCTTTGAGTATGAGAAAATGTTCATATAATTCTTGATCTTTTTATTATTTTTATTTGTTGATCTTCAGTCATAATTACGCTAGTTTATTACAAAGTTCCCTCTTTTGAGCACAAATGGAATGTTTTCGTTTTTGCAAAATTGTATACGAGTATACATACATGTGTATGTAGTTAAATATGTGTACGTATAAAAAATGTTTTATGTCTGCATAATATATTTCAATTCCTAGGTAAGTATGTTTTATTATAGCAAATAGTACGTACGTACAAAAAGTATACGAGTATTATTGCAGTGAGTTATGTAGAATATAATAAGTACAGTACGATATTCGTATATTCCCTTATAAAACATATGTTTTAAGTTTTAAGGCCCCACATTATTTAGTATTTTTATTTGAGCCATCAAAAGTACACAATCTCAGTGGAAAAATGAAAAATGAAAAATTGGTCAGCGATATGTAATTCAATATTTTCATTTGAAAGGCCTCAGTCCAACCAATATTAGAGCCTACCTAGATTCTACTCTTTCGTTTGAGACTGTAAATTATTGGCTAGCAGAGTTTAAGTGAGGCCGTACGAGCTGCCAAGAGGAACAATGTAGTAGTCAACCATTTGAGGTTAAAAAATGTACAAAATTGTATTGGATGATTGTCGGCTAGCTGGAATGATACGCATTTCCACAAATGCTGTAAATCTATGCTGACCGAAGATTTGAAAATGAGAAATACTCAAGTTCATATATACATTACAGCGATGGCCAACATTAACAAATTAATTGCGAGATTTAGCTTCCTCGGAGTATTTTCTATTTCGAAACTTGAAAAAATGGCGCGGTAGTTAAAGATTTGCCAACAATGAAGAGCGGAGCCTGCGGTTGATGGCTATTTTAAGAAGTTTGACAGTTCGTACTATAATGAGGGTATGGGATCTACGTTGGTGCAAAAGTGTGAGGAATACTAATCGCCCTGAACTCTATTGTTACACCTTACTTATAAATTACTGACTTTTGCTTAGAAATTGTAGAGTGTGAAGTGAATTGATATTTACCAAATCCACATTTAGGCCAGTTTTACTATCAAAACTAAATATTAGCCTGATAGTCGTTAAATTATGATAGCCGTATAAATTTTTGTATGGGCTATGTTTAGTAAAATGTATAGGAGGTACAAGAAGGGGCATGGTTGTCTGGTCGACATTTCCAAATCTTGCCAAACATTAGAGTGTAACGTAATTGATAACAATTTCAACAAGCGATGTAATAAAATACAATTGGTTTGATCTGCTCGTATTGCAATTAAAATTTCTTGCTCCTCGAAGACAGAAAATTAAAAATTTGACTTACTCTACTTACTCAACAATGAAGACAAAAAAAAGTTTGGAAAAACTTTATTTATTTTTCAACATGATCTCCATTTAACTCGATACACTTAGTTCGAGGGAGTTAATTCTAGCGAATAATAATTAATTTTGGCCATCGTGTGAACTTGAGTAGTGTCTCAATTAAAGAAAAAATGCCGTTTTCACCATTTTTCCTTTCTGAAGATAATCAGTAAAAATACTCCCATGCGCATCTCAAAAAGCAGACGCCATGATCTTCCCGCAGATGGAACTGCCTTCGTCTTCTTTGGACACGATTCTCCCATTCCAGTCCACTTTTTTGACTGTTCCTTTCTCAGGTATGAAGAGGTGGACTCATGTTTCATCCATGGTTATAAATCGACGCAAAAAATCGGCTTTATTGCGGCCAAACACAGTACATTTTCATGGCACTGTTTTTGCTCTATTGAAAGAAAGCGCCGCACCCATCTTGCGCAAAGTTTTCTCATCTTAAAATCATCGGTCAATATACGATGTACCTATATAGTACTTTTTAAAATGCCTACTATTTCAGCTGGCTCACGCACATTCAGCCGACGATCATTCAATACCATTTTTGGATTTTCTTAACCGTATCTTAACCGTGGACACCTCAATTGGTCGACCAGTGCAGTCAGTGTTCGCCTTGGCACCTCGCACGGCGTCAGAATAGAATTTAGCTCAGGGTTAATATTAGTTGGACCTTTCAAATAGAAATATTTACTTTTGATGGCTCAAACAAAAATGCTACACATCGTGGCGCCCTGGAATTTGGAACACGTGTTTTATAACGTTCCTATTTGTTACCTAAATAATTTTTTTTCAAACAACTGGCACCATCTGTACATCAGGTTGGCTGGGGGGTTGGGGACCGCCCTTGTATTGCTAAAATACAGGGTGTACGTCGGGAAGGTATACTACTTTGTTTTGCTGCCATTTTGGTAACCATTAGTCTTGACAGTTCATATTTGTCAGTCGTAAAGTAGAGACGTTACAAATTTGTTATGGAAGAATATTCGATAAACGAACGAGTTTTAATCGTTCAACCATTTTATCAAAATCAATCAACGATTACTGTAACGATAAGAAAGTTACGTAAAATTTTTTGGAGAAACAACGTGCCAACAAAACGCACTATTTATCGTGTAGTGAATGATTTCGAAAAAAGAGGGTCTGTAGCTGATAGGGCTAAGCATGAACCACAACGTACTGCAAGATCGGCTGAAAACATTTTCATTTGAATGGATATGTGAATAAACAGAATATTTGGATATAGGAACCCCTGAAATTATTCATCAGTCACCTTTGCATCCATTAAAAGTGACAGTTTGGTGTGCAATTTGGTCAAGAGGAATCATAGGACCTTACTTCTTTGAAACTGAAAACGGCGTAATGGTCACTGTCATTGTGGAGCGATATCGTAATATGATTGAAAACTTTTTAATGGCACAACTGCATGCTTTGGGCTTGATTAACATGTGGTATCAACAAGACGGTGACACATCGCTTACAGGCAGGATTACAATGGAATTACTGCGAGACCTCTTTCCACAACAAGTTATCTCAAGAAATGATGATGTTGATTGACCTCCACGGTCGCCCGATTTGACTCCGGACTTCTTTTTGTGAGGATATCTGAAAACAAGGTTTATGCAAACAAACCAGAAACGCTTGAGCAACTCAAACAAAATACTCGTGATGAAATTAATGAAATACCGTGTGAATTGTGCAAGAATGTAATGAAAAATGTTCTCAAAAGGGCTCCCATCTGTAAGGCTTACAAAGGCAGACATTTATATTCCATACATAATCGGCGACATTAAATAAAACATTTATTAACATATGATCCATTCTCTTTCATTTAGTCAAAAATTATACACAAACAAAGTAGTATACGTTCCCGACGGACACACTGTATTTGACAAACTTAGTTCTGAGGATAAAAATGGCAGAGTATTTTTAAAGAATGTAGCGACTCACTTCGTCCATTCTTACACTTTCGCACCAATGCAAATTGTTATTAGGTGAAGGCATACGATATGTTCAATAGACTGAAATTTCTATTGTGGTTTGATTACAATACAACTATTCCTGAAAATTTTAAAGACATGAGCAAAACTATAATAGGATTATTTGAAAATATAATAAGAAACCAATTCTGAAACAGATTTGCATAAATTTTGTTTTATTTTTTTTTTTTAATTTTTTTTTGGAACTTGAGCTTGAAGCAGAAGCTATTTGTTTCAAAATCACTTTTATGGTTAATGTAAACTGTTACAGTATTATGTCGAAATCTGAAACTTTATTATTGGCATTGGTTAAACTTCAATCGAATGTTGGAAGTGAATGGTCAGTAATTCACCAATTTACCTTCAGGCAAAAAAGTCGCTCCTTAGGTCTTAAAATTAAACATCTAAACTGCCAAACTACGTATAACAAGTAGTAATCTGCAATATCCCACAATAAAATCGCAACCTCCTTGCCTAAATCTTTTATCTTCGTATTATGTTAATTCAGACCAGTAAGTAAATTTAAATATGATTTTTATATATTTTTTTATTTGTTCTAAATCCAATTTTATATGAAAAAATGTTTTTACACGAATGCTGTCCACTTATTTTGCGACAAAATTTAGTCGCCGCTGGTATAAATTTGAAACTGCACCGATCAATTGACATTGACCACGCTGCTGCCACCTAAGACCTTAGGCCGTCCAAAAACATTGAATCGGGCTTTTAACCTACTGGGGAAGGGCTGTCGAGATCACGAGAAGCTAATCATATACAACACCACATTCCCAAATTTTAGGACTATTTAACATCGCATTGCAAAGTACGCTAATACAGGGTGGCGCAATAGAACGTGCATATTGCATCATCTTTTTTTGCGGGGTAGAAAAGGAACGGGCGGGGGGCGCCTACATCGTTGGGTTGGCGGGAGCTTTAGTCGCTATGAATCACTTCGACGGGAAGCGTCGCGCATTTTGCGTGCGCGCATTTTACGAGAACCCTCGTTCACATATTGCTACTAGGCGACTATATTGTGTTGAATATGGACTACGGCGAATTAGTGAAGCTTCGAGTGCTAATTTAATTAAAATATGGGTAAAGCGTTTTGAAGAGACCGGTTCAACATTTAAACCACAAGCAAATGGTCGCCCAAGAACATCTAGGACCGAAGACAATGTTGAGAGAGTTATGGAGTCAGTACGAGGAAATCCACAAATGTCGACTCGCAAGAGATCGCCTGTCTTACAATTATCGCGACGAAGTTTGCAACGAATTTTAACATTGGATCTTAAACTGCATCCATATAAGCTGCAATTAACACAAGAATTGAAAGAGTCTGACTTCATAGCAAGGCTCGCATTTGCTAATGAAATGCTTAATCGATTTTCCAATTTTGACAATATCCTTTTCTCTGACGAGGCTCATTTCCTTATGAATGGGTTCGTAAACCGTCAAAATTGTCATTACTGGAACAGTGAAAATCCCAAAATCAAACACAAGAAACCATTGCATAGTCCTAAAGTGACAGTATGGGCAGCAATCTATGGCAGAGGAATAATTGGTCCTTTTTTCTTCGAAAATGCGAGGGTCAAAACGTCACGGTTAATACGGACGTTTTATGTTGAGATGTTGGACGGATTTGGCGGTGGTGAAGCAGATGTTCCCTGGCAGACTGATTTCGAAAAGAGGTGATATCCCATGGCCACCATGTAGTCCAGACTTGACGCCTCTTGACTTTTTTTGTGGGGATACCTCAAACACAAAGTCTACAGTAATAATCCAAAAAACATCATTCAGCTCAAGGAGAATATCCGTGGTGAAATGGCAGCCATTACACCAGTATTACTGAATTTTTACTTTTCAATAATTTTCGTTTGCGGTTAGAGGAGTGCCGTCGTAGAGAGGGTCACCATTTAGATGATGTTATTTTTAAAAAATAAACTCCATTTATTACTCTACAATGCCTTAGATTTATTTTAACCATACCTTTTGTATTTATTTTTTAATCTATTTTTTAAATATGCACGTTCTCTTGCGGCACCCTGAATATGAGAAAAGCAGCAAATTTTGTACACAAATTTCAATTTATAATTCAAATTTTACATTTGGGCTTCTCCATACCGGAAATGCTTGCTTAATGCCAAAAATGATAAAAATAAAATAATGTTGTTTCAGCAAGTGTTGAAAACTTTAGAACAATGGCATATGATCACTAGAAAAATAGCTATCGAATAAAATTAAAAATATTTGAACTGAACTGACTTACATATACTTTAAGACGATTGTCATAAACACTTGTCAAACAAAAAACTGCCTTCGTAGACCCTTCGCATAAAGAAAAGTTTCTTAATAGGAGCTTTTCACATAGAAATGTATCATCGTAAAGACTTTTCGTATAGGAAATCGCCTTTATATACTTTTTCGGGCACAATAATAACTGCATAGACAATTCATAGAAAATGTTTGAATGCAAATAGGTCTTCATAAACATTTCTATCATATAAAAACATGTTTTCGGTGTAATATGTAGAAATATAATATATGTCCAATATAGATATAAGTACGTTAATATTCAGAAGAGGAATACTTTCTCATTCAACTATACATAATGCATTTTTTCATACGTTTGGCATGCTTTAATTCAACTTTTAACAAATTTTCTATAAAAATTATTAAAATTAAAAAAAAAAAATCCTGTACAACTTCAAACGACTGATACTGATGTACGCCTGTGTTTTTGAAATGCACCTGCAACAGATTAATAGGACAGTAAAAAGGGTGTTATATTCTAAAAATAAGTACACTTTTTCTAAACCAACAACAAATTCAACAAACCACAATAGCAAGACAGTAAAAAGTGCAATTATATTTTAAGATCCGAAGAAATGAAGGTATATATTTGATATTGCTAAAAGTATATCAAGTCTGATGTACCAAATATATTCTGAACAATTGGTTTTCATGACAAATCTTGGCGCGGCCCAATATTTTGCCAGATCTTAACCGGGGGTTGTAAATGAGCCACATCGAAAAATCCATTCATTCATTCTGGGGAGCCAAATTCATTCAATGGACTTACTCTGAACTTCCTAGCGGTGCAAAAAAAATTATCTTACATCCCATCCATGTTATGAATTTAAATCACAGCTTCATATTTTTCAGTCAAATTTGGCTCACGTTATGCGTTTTCCGCTGTAATCTCTGATTCGTAAACTACAGTTCCCTAAATTTTTGGCAATTATGTTGCATATAATTCTTTACAAAATTTAAAAAAAAGTGGTAGGTGAACTGACTTACATATACTTTAACCAAAGCAATTTTGCTTTTGCGCGACAGAAGAGGTGTGATAAATCTCTAAGTTTTTATAATAAAAATTTTAAATTAAAAAAATTAAAGAAGCAGAATTATACCATTCTTAAGTCCTCAGCATAGAAATTACACGCGCACCACTGATTTCTGCTACATCGCTTAATTTTTATGTATAGCATTTTAAGGGGGTTAGCATTCATTTTCATTCACATAACTAAGTTTATTAAATACCTGATACTTATTAAGTTATACTGATTTTAGTGCAACTGGATGAAAGGAGTGAACCTGAGATTTTATGGGCTAAGTTAAATAATTTGTACAGAGGGGCATCAAATCAATCAATTTGGTTGGGAGGTATCAGAAAGTGTCATTCTGACAGAATTCCTTTTGGCTGTTTGAAAAATACGAAGCAAAGAATTAACATGAGTTAATTCTGTCATTTGTATGGCAGATATCAGGAAAGACTTGGTCGCTTGGCGTCTTGCCAAGTTTTATAGAAAATTATAAATGATATAACGTAGTTTGCTGCAGCTTACTAATTACAAATTACAGAGGAAAAACGTAATATCGGAAAATCGTCAGAACTCTTAGGGAAATATCAGAAGGGAGGTGACAATGCCAGGCATGAAGCCTAATTTTTAAAGACCTAATTTTTAGAAGCTTAGTGTTTGATTACATCGGTCGTGAGTGTGGTTGGTAACAAAAGAGGAGTAACAATGTTGTTCATTTATGTACTCATACCTAGGTTTTTAAGCGCCTAACGTGCGCCAGATTTCACTACATTTAGTGCAAATAACTAAAACTAATAACAAACTATGGGTTAAACCGGACATTTTTGTAGAAGGCACCAGAAAGAGCGTTGTTAACCGATCGATCTTTTTGATTTCTAACAAGTATTATACACCAGTGTAGTGAATATTAAATTTAAGTTATTGCACTCTGCAAATGGAATATATTTAATTTGTGAAAAAGGTACCAGAAGCTATGAGTTGATGTATCCCATTTACAATCCCCACCTACAATTTGACAAACTATCGGTCTGTGTCAAATTTCAGGTTTCAGAGAGATTCACTACAACAAGTGTATCTACCAGCCAACTAAGCGCTCGGATGTCGACTTGCAAAACCATGAAGCAACATTTGATCAAAACATTTTTGATATTTAAAATTCTTCTTTCTGGGTATTATATGTAAATAGCCGATGTTTTGATAGATTTATGTTCTCCCTGCAGAAAAATCTGTTTGGACAGAAATGGTAAATTATTGTCGGAAACTGGATTTAGCGAACAAATTTCAAAGTTGGTGTTTTTTGTGGTATCATCCGCAAAAAAAAAGCAAAAATGCTTTTCTGGTTGATTCAAAAACATCCTCCTTTAGGCAAATGTTTTGAAATGCAAAATTGCATATTTAATAATAAATATTAAATTTTGGTAGCTGTCCCTGAAGTTTCAACGACAACATTGCAAAAATACTTCCCGTCTAAATTATTAAATTTTGTTGTAAATTATGACGGACTTAACTAACAAGTCGAATACAGGAGGTAGGGCAGAGCGATATATATGTATTCGCTTTTCCAATAGCGTCGTTGTCCACGAAAGTCTTGTTTCTGTGATTGGATTATACAACGGGACTACAAAACAGTGCCTGTAATGTATTTTGTTGAAAAAAAAAAATATATTTTCCTTTAATAAATAATTTTGCAGCGCCTCAACAAAACATTTTGAAGTGGGAACCAGTAGACGCTGAAACTGTATATATTGGCTAATTGTTCACTAAACCAGCCGAATCACATTTGATCACCAAATGTGTAGAGAAAAGGACCGCTAGGAGGGCCGTGTGCATTGTTGCCATGGTGATTTAGAAAATTACCAGAAACAGAATCGACACAACCGCCGTGAACTACCAAAACAAGTACACATACATATGTCCGGTTAGAGCAAAATTCTGCGCAGTTTTCTTAAATAACTGCCTTTAAATACATGCCTTTCCACAGTAGATGCTAAATTTTGGAGAATCATACGCAGTTAACAGCCACGTTATTGCAACGCTACTTTGTTTCCTCTGAATAATTGTTTGTTACATTTAATCCCAGCATTAGCTCAGAAAATACGATATAATGAATTGCGTTTTCAATATCAAAATTTCTGAATTTCCCCACCAAATTAAACAATTTGTTTTTTGAATATACAACACACTTTGTGACAATTCATTGCTTTTTTACCTATTACATTCCACCAGAAATTTCTTGCTACTTTGTGACTAATCTCTAGTTATTTCAATGCGAGTAGGACCTACAAATAACAACGGAGCTGTCTTATTAGGGTATTGTAAGGAAAAACCCATTAGTAAAATTAAGGCAGCTGTGCAAATATAGCGTGACAAGGCCACTATCAGAGGGTTGAGTTGGTGCCCTACTATGGGGTTAGTACGAGCATTCTATACCAACTATAAGCAGTATGAGTGCTATCTATGATTTTGCCCGATTGCGGTAAATGGGTGGGTTTCGCTTTCATCGGTTGTTGTGCTGTCTTTGTTGCGTTTTGTACTTTCATTGCTCGAATTTCGTATACTCGTATTTGCTTAGCGAGTAAAATGTAAATATTTTAGTACTTATTAAACTTTTTGTCGTGTTTCTCTTCTCTGTCCACTTCAACAGTTTGATACATCGCAGCTGTGTTAACAGATCATAGAACGACAAACAACAACAGCGTTGTTGGTGACTTCGTGTCTGAAAGCATTGCTATCTTCGCTAGGGGCCTGTGCAAGCTCTGATTATGTCTGTTGTTAGTGTGTCGGTAAAGCATACGTACAAGTTAATACACATATGTATGTACGTGTACCCATACATGTTTGAAAATACATATGTACATTAAGTGCTATTAGTTAAAGCGAAATATAATCGTTGCTCTATTAATTTAAAACGGATTTTATACCTTCTTGGAAAATGCATGTATACGGATTGTATATGTGAATTAATGAGCAGGTTGAGCGAAGTGGAATCAGTATACGATACAGTACGCCCTCGGTTACCTGAACTAATGGATCTGGAGCTGTAGCAAAACCATCTCAATACTTTCTTTAAGGAAGTTGTATTAATATCATATACATATGTACAAACAATCCATTTGGACTACATAACCAGTACAGAAATTTCATTTAAAAAAAATCAAAACTAAAGCACTACAAAGAGTGCAAAAATTAAAGTCCGGTTGGGCGTGGTAATGTGGTCCATATTTATTGGCCGAACTAAGTTTATCACATATTTAAAGCGCGCTAAATTATACAGGATTTAATGCAATTGAATGCATGATGACTATGTGGGAATATGTGTATTAAATTAGGTAATTTGTAAGGGAATTACCAGAGGGGGTTTCATAAGTTGGGCTATTAAAAAAAATAGATTAGAAGAGAATTTCAGCTCTTCCCAAATCACGCCAATAACGCCGGAAACCACCGATACAATCTAAATTCCATTTTTTTTTTTTCATCCGAAAAAAATACCTACAATTTTTATGTTTACAATAAAAACAAATCGGTTATAATTTAGACCATTGTGTGTTTATATTTTTACGCCCAAAATCCATACGGGCAAGTTTGTGTTCAACTTTTAAAGCTGGAATGCATCTCATTCGTCAATTTCCTATAAAATTTTAACTCTTTAATGTCCGCCAAACAGTGGCGCGTTAACATTATTGTCTCCAACAGCTTGTAAGTCGCGTAAACTTCTCGATGTGTTGTTGACACTTTTTATAATTTGTCGCTCATCGCGGCTAGAAAATATTGTTTGCCCTTCCTAAGCGTTTATTAAATCCATAATCGTCAAGATTTCGTAAAAATTTTAAACGAAACTGGCTTATCGAATGACTCCTGTCCAGTTTGCGTCCAACTTCTCTTCCACTGTACCCTTTGTCTTTGTAAGCGATTATTTTACCTTTTTCCTCCCGCCATGTATTTTATTAGTGAATTTTACCACTTTTTCACAAAAATAATAATGAGCTTACCGCTTGCGATTTGAAAAAATCACTTATTGAATTTGGCATTATAATTGTGAAACACGCCAAAAACAGAATTATCGCAAAAACAAAAGTACCGTTATCTGGTTCAAACAACTATTTTGATATAACATTATAACAACAAAAAAATGTACCGTTACACAAATAAAACACATTTATGAATGGTCTCATATACCTATGTACATATATGAAAAGCACCTTATAAGAAGAATTCTTCATTTTGTTTTGCTTTCGAAAACAAAACGCGACTAAAAAAGCAGCTTTCGAGAGTGTTTCCCCGCAAAGACTGGTTGGTATTGGCCCCAAACGAAATTTTCGTTTCGCATAATAAACATACGTAATTGATGGTGCCGAAATTTTCGACAGCTGAATCTTTTCAATAACTTTCATATGGATGGTAAGCAATTCTTTTAGCGAAATTTCGTTCCTTTGGTATTCAGGAAATACTTTTCACCACAATATGAGGATTGTGGTTACGAGAAGGAAAGTCAATTGAAAGTATAATCATTTCTAGTGCATAAAGTAAATTATTAGCATTTGAATTCACACGTTGCTAATAGGAGAATACAAATTATTTGCCTAGTGTTACTCAGTTTGGAACCTTGACATTTTCTTTAACATTCTATTTTGTGCTTAATTTTATTGTGTTTTTTTTTTTATCGAAGTTTGATCATTCCCTATAGTTTCTACCTGCTATAAGTAACAATGTATAATTTCGTGGACCTATTACAGACGAACACTGGAGTGACACATTCTTTACGTTTTCGAGGTGTTATTCAGGCATAGGTGAACAGATGGACTTGGCAAAATATATTCGGAAAGTGTTTTTATTTTTTTTTTTTTTTTTTTGTTATTTCTTAGCTGGCGGCGACTTTTTCTAAAGCACCATATGTTATAACGCACTACACTGTTCTTACTCATCATTTGCCGTAATATATTCGTTCGACTGGGGGAAGTTGTATTTGTAATTAATTGTGCCACGGGCCTTTGTACTTCTTTCGCTGTTTTTGTGCTATACCTTTGTGCATTATTTGTTAAAAATGTTCTAAAATGTTTACTATACCATATAAGCGGGTATGCACAAATCACATGTGCGATATAATTATACGTATGTACATATTTTCGGAATAGAAGTCAAGTGTGAAAGCCTTCAACACTTCCATCGACTACCGATTAGAACAGAAATAAAACAGAGGAAGCACTCTGTTGTTACCTTTAGACAACTGACTGCGAAGGCGATGAGTAATCATCAATCATACGATTGAAAATTAACTAGTAGAAAACGCATAAATAATATTTAATTTCTTGCATTGTGCAATATTAATGTGTTTCATTGTTCACCTTGCTTCACTGAGAAAAATATTTAGCTTAGAATCCACAGAATGTAGCTTTCTGATACAGATAGATTAAGCAAATATATCAAATTCATAAAATTTAAAAATTTTATACAGTCAGTAACAAAAAAGGTTTATTATGTTCGCCAATATGAATCAGGAAGAATAATTAAGAGCATATTTTTTTGTGACTGACCGTGGCACGGTCGTTAGCACACGCAACTATCGTTCGCATGATCGCAGGTTCAACTCCGCATGCAGTCAACTATAATTACATATATTTCAGCGATGGTCACCACGATGTGCCTGAAGAAAACTTCGAATGGTCGAGTAATTGACAAGTCTTGTAAATTCTTCTCAAACTGTAGGTCCTGTTGAGTAATCTGTTGGTCGCACTGAATGTGAGAAGTTCTCCCATGTCTTATTCATGAGACGCAATAGAATTTGTTTATTCATACTCGTATATCACTTCTGAGAAGAATTTGACTTTGTTCATTTCAAAAATGAGTGGTCAGTCCTAGAAAGGCTTTGTATGCGTTTTTAGAGCAAATACCCTTAAACTTACGATTCAAAAAAGGTCTATATGGTACTTCGTTCCTTTCTTTCGCAAGATAATCAATGAGTATCCAGCAAAATAAAAGTGGAAGTCATTCAAAAAGGATCACATTCTCACCTCTTCTAAGGATGCAATCCATGCAAATTTTTCGTTTCCATCGAAGAAAACCACTTCCTCAACTATGGTAATGAAGTACTTAAAAACATTGGTTCGATTTTCATAACTATACTTGCTAACAATTAAAACAAAATATATATATATTAATGTAAAATGCTTTAAAATTTCTCAATACGCTTCGAAGACGTAATTTTTAATAGCTCGCTTAAGGAAGAAGAGGAAGTTTTTGGGAAAAAGATTTGTTTATCCTCGCTTATTTGGGGAACGATATATTACGTTTGTTTTTCCATTTATAAAAACTACAAGCATTCGAAGACCAACTAAAACATGTATATATATGTGTATCACATAAAAGTCTATGTTGTTAATGATCATCCATAATATTGTGGATTGCAGGTAATGGTAAGCTTTGATCCTGCGGAACATTAATTGCCTTTCCAGGAAAGTTCCAAACCCTTTGGAATGATTGTTTTTCAAAAATAATCATTTATACTGAGGAAATACTTTCTGGTGAAACGTTTTCCTTACAACACAATCTGTAAAGTCATTTTCTGGAACAAAAATTAGTTCTGATCAGTAATGAAAAATTGCATACTCATGAATATGTAGAGAAGAGTTTATAGTGCTTCCCTTCTATGACAACCTTGCGTTAATTTCCTTGGCGATTATGCAATTTTTCATCACTTCTCAATCACAAAATGTAATGAATGTTTGCTCCTTTGGATGCATTTACATCGCTAGGTAGCGTACCATGCGATTCACATAATTCGGAGGGTACAAATTTCGGTCGCTTTTTACTGTTATTGCCAGGTTCCTCAGTGAATTGTCGATTTGGCTCGATCAAAAGGTCAGTGCTTTTTTACCGCTGTTAATATCCATTAGGAAAAAGAAATGTGATGCCAAAAATTTTATGCAAAGTAGATAACACAATTTACTTCGATGTATTTTTGTCTTACTGCAACTTCACTTTGCAACTATTAAGAATGATTTTCGTGAACTCTTGGAGGATCCTAATGTAACCACATCTTTTAGACATTTACAGTGACCAGCAGCATGGGAACTCGAATAACGTAATTCAAATTAGTAAATCATCGACAAACGGTTGGTTGCAACCGTGAAAAATCCTCGTAAAGCTTTTCAAACCATTGTTGACTTAAAAGGGAATTTTTCCTATCAAAGATAATAATCAACTAAAGCTGGGTACTATGATCCTACTACAAGACCATTGTTTGCTCGTGAAAATGTTTGGCGGCAATGCCAGCTATTGTTGTATCGCTTTCCAACACTATCATGGACATAATTTTTGTTTTTCCGTTACAATATATTCGATATTGTATTTGCAAAATCGTAAAATTGTGTCTTTTTTATTACTATTTTATTTTACAAGTTTACAAAATTTTATCAAACACATTATGGCGTGAAAATATGAGTTATTCTGAATTCAGCTTTGGAAACAAAAAAGAAAAAAACAAAAATTTGGGTTTTTTGAAAAAATTAGCTTCAAATTTCATGACCACTTTTAATATAGAGTGTTACCGCGAAAAGTATCACACAAAAAAAATAATCATATTTTCCACAGAAGCAAAAGTGGTATCATTCAAATCACTATTACGAATGAAATTAGATAAAATTTTTATAAAAGTCGTCTTAAGGTCACCGTTTCTTTTTTAAAAATACCAGTACGGTTCAGCGATATATATTTTGGTGATAAATTTATTCATTCCACCTTCATGCTTCATATTAACGTTTCCTAGTAATATCAACTGAAGTAAATATTAAAGCCTCACTTATTGTTATATTTTTAATGCGTACATTAAAATTCTTGAATGCTAAGGCGACATGCATTAAACATCATTTTGTAAGTATAGAGAATTTCTACCTAGTTATTATAATGTAGGGTGGCTGATGGATTTTGCTACGAAGAACTTGGTGCGACGAATTGTAGAAGAAGCGTAGAATATCGTATTATGTGTTTTTGATGTACTACGATGTGAAAATGAACACTGACAGCATTACCATGATTTTCTGACACCTCTCACACAAATTATCCGATTTAACCTATGTATTCCAAGATTTATAACTTTCATACAATCGCGCTACATTCAATATAATCAAGCAATCATCTAGCTTTTAGTAAACTTAGCTCTACAAATGCATTACTACGATCCTTGAACAAAAATCAGTGTTTTCTCTATAATTCTATAAATTCCACGTAGCTAATTTTGAGGAAAATAGAGTATAAGATCGAAAGGGGGGCGCCATCAGATCCCTGCAGGTACCTCCTAATTTTTGATTGTTGCCGTATCGGGAAGTTTGTATGTTTGTATTTTCACTCGTAAACACCTTATGCTTATAAAACTATGTAGAATTCAATACAATAGAATGAAAGGTATGAACGTAAGAAAATATGGAGTAAATTATGCAATTTTTGTGGGAAGTACCAGAAAAACCAGTGTCATCTGTCCGATTTTTTTTTACATTTAGCGAAGTATTACAATTTAATCCAACCAACAACAGCTTAAGAAACCGCTATCTCGAATTACTGTTTACAGCGAAAGAAATAAATTTCGATAAATGGAACAATGGGCACCTTAAGTTTGGCTAGATACGAAAGGATGCTTTGTCACTTTTGCAGATTTTATACAAATTTTACCAGGCGATACAAATCAATACAATGGTCATAAATGTAATTTGTTGCAGTCCAAAAAAAATTTAGACGTGCAAAAAAAAAAAAATTTCAATTTCAGAAAATCAGTCTAGCCGTCCTAACAAAGAAGACAAAAAGTTTGGAAAAATTGTCTTTAGCTCGATACACTTTTTCCATCGATATTGAATAACTTCTATATCCCATTTATAGTAAGAACTGTCAAACTCTTTACAATAGCTATCAACCGCAGACTCCACATCTTCACTGTTGGCAAATCTGAGCAAATTATCTGAGAAATTTACCTCTGAGCCATTCCAGTTTGGAAGTACAGAATAGTACGACACGGCTGAATCTGGCGAATAAGGTGCGTAATGAAGCAATTCGAAATTTAATTCATTTACTTTAGTCATAATTACCATAATTTCGTCACCTAAATGCTGCAATAACATAATATTCGCCATTGATGGTTTTTCCTCTCTGAAGATAATCAATAAAAATAATCACAGATACAAACGTCTTC
>JAHXMU010000101.1:4056623-4160665 GCA_019455685.1 Philornis downsi | reverse complement strand
TGATATGACTGTTGCTTTGTCTCCGGTGTGATGTGGTGGATCCATTCCTCATTTATGCCTATAAATTGACAAAAATTAGGCTTTATTGCGGTCAAACATTGCCAAACACTCTTCTGAAATATCCTCACGACGCTGTTTTTGCTCTATTGAAAGCAAATGCGGCACCCATAGCTTTGTCTTCTTCAAATTGTCGGTCAATATACGATATATATCACTTTTTGAAATGGCTATCATTTCAGCTATTTCACGCACTTTCAGCCGACGATCATTTAATATTGTATAAACATGATGTTTATACTTATATTTTTTTTACCAAAGCTTGTTAAAAATGAACACGCCTAATGTAATGTAATGTAATGAACACGCCTAATGTAACATTAAATTAAATTGTACTTTATGTTACCCTTTTTGCCCACATGTGTGGGCATTGTTCATAAGAGAAATGTCAGATGCTGTTTAACGAAAGTCAGAAATTACACTTGTAACTACCATAAAAATGAAACCTTCACAGCTTCCCAAATTTACTTGCATTGAATTGAAATTAATTTCTTAATTTGTTTTATTTCTAAAACTACAAATAAATAATTTCTCAAATGTCTTAAGAAATTATCTGATTGAAGGGATCATAAACTTCACCACCAGGTCGACTTGCCTTCTCAGCAGTACAGGAAGATTACCTCAATCCCAAAAATACAGTCCACAACCCTCTCTAGAAATTCCCAACAGGGTCCAATATGGATCATCAGATCAAATTGATTACAGCAAAGACAACAACAGTCCATTTATCCAAGCTGTATTCAATCATCTTCTACCATTTTACCACCATTTTATTGATTTTCTTAATCTTGTCTGGCGTGGACACCTCAATTGGTCGATCACTACGGTGTTCACCTTGGCAACTCGTTCCGCCTCGTTTAAATTCTGCTGCCAAGGAACAGACTCCCCCAGAGTACGATCTAGCTCGACTTTAATATTGGTTGAACTGAGACCTTTCAAATGGAAGTGTTAAATTACATAAAAGTAACCAGAGTTTTCCATGTCTATAAATTTACTGAGATCGTATACTTTTAATGACTCAAATAAAAATACTAAACAACATTGCGCCCTTAAAACATATGTTTTATAAGGTTGCCACTTTTCACCAAAATAATTTTTTCAAACCATATACATATACATACGTCAGGTTGGCTTGTTTTGAAACCGCCCTCCTACCAGATGGATGTGGCAATGCGTCCCAATTAGCAAATTCTTAACATTAGTCAAATTTTGCCGAATATCATATAATTTGTTAAAAGTTATGAACACAGGAATACGTTAGATAAAATGATCATTTTCGTGAGAGGTACCAGAAGGAGCGTGGTCAGTTGGACGATGTTTCAAAGTTTGATCAAACATTATAAAGTAGTATTCTGGTCAAAAGATTTGAGTTGTTGTTGTGTATGGTTTACGAGTTATAGGGAAAAATTTAATTGAAAATTGGACGGTGCCAAGTTTTAAGAAGTTTCATACATATTTACACAGTTACCGCTTACACTGGTGAAAAACTTTCCCATACAAGGGCTGAATCTAGAAATTTGCAGTGCTTTTTAACCAATTATACCATTTGTGTCCAATAATTGAAAGCTGTGCTTATTGAATTTTCTATATTTGTTGTATGAGAAGTTCTTTTTGACACACACTTTTATCTGATAACAGAACTGATCTTGCAGGAAAGAATTTGCTCATCCAAACACTAAATTTAACTTTAGAAAAATTATCCGTTCTTTAATTTTTCTATTATTTTTATCATATATTCATTAATGGAAACAAATATAGAATGGTATTTCTTTGGAGCAGAAAGGAGTAGATAAAATTTATGTATGAATGTTTGTAAGAAGCCGACGTAGTTGTGGCCGTCGTTATTCAATAATTATAAAAACTGATTTTTTGTTGGGAAGAACAATATTAGTTTTTGACTATAATTTCGTACATCTTCCAACCCAATGTGAACAGCAGTCCAGTGTGGATCATCATCATCATGCTGTTACGCCTAGCCGAAGTTTATGATGCCTGTCCAACTTTCCCCTGTTCCCCTTGTTGCTCTTGGTTGTTAGCAGAAAATACTGGCCGATTTGGACGCTGTAATACCTGGTTCTTAAGATAGTAAGGAATCATCCATTCGTCATTCAGCAAAATGCGTTTTATGATTGTTTTATCACGTCAGTCGCCTTTAATTCTACTCTACATCCACTAAGTGAACGTCCATCCATTTATCTATATTTCGTTATCAGTTGTTTACCATGAAATGAGAATTCGAAACAACAACTCTTTCGTGCATTATCAATTCGATTCATTACGAATCAATACCCAATTCAAGTTATACGTTTTCATTACGCCACGATTTCAAATTTTGCCTGCCGTCAATATGTCTGGTATTGCTATAAATCTATAGCTATTCCTTGCATGTTGTTGTTGCTGCTGTAGTCGAGTGCTTTTTTTCATCTGTCATTGTTGTTAGAGCGAAAAAAATGTTATTCTTTGTAATTAAACTATTCAACTTTTTTTCAGTTTATTTTCTCGATGCTTGTATGATCTCATCGTTGTCGTTCGTAGTTGGCCGTTAAGAACAAATTCACATTAAAATAATTATAGCACTTAACGTTGAAAGGCACCACCAACAACAACAGCAGCATCTAAAGCTGAAATAAATATAAAAAAAACACTTGCTTTGCTGTTGTTTCTTATAAAGGAAAAAAACCGAAAATGATTTGATATAATATGAGGTTGTTTAAGTTCTTTCTAATTAAGATTGAGTGGCATTTGTAAAATGTCAAAGTAGTTTTCAAGATAATTGTTTTGTTTTCGAAATACTGTGTCTTCTAAAAGACAAGTCAACAGAAAAAAAACTGACGAAACGTCAGCCGAAATCACACCACTTGGTACAGCGACAGAGTACATTTTGTTAGGAGGACGTTACTCATAATATTGATAATAACAACGACGACGAGTTGATGATGATTATCTCAGAATCTGGATCACTTTTGAGGCATTGATAATAAGTTGCCAAGTGGCCACAAAAAGAATCAAGATGTTGTCTTAAAAATCTATTATGGAATCTTGAAGAGATACAATTGAAATGGTCAGATTTATTTTTTGCTGTAACATAAATATGTTATTGGTTTATAAACACTTCTCTGATAGCCTTGATAATGACATTGTGTTGGTCTAGTGTCCTTGTTAATTGCTGATTTAATTGGTAGGTCACAGCTTCGTCATAGATTGAATAACGCTGGGTTTTTTGGCGGCACTTTTTAGGCCTTTTACATCTGATTGTACATGGACACGTCTGTTCCAGGACATCCCTTATAATTGATTCTTTAACTTTAACTTAATTCTTTAACTGCAATGAAGCACATATTTGTTCATATTTCAAAACGCCGACCGATTAGACACGCCCCTTCTGGTACTTACTATATTATTTAACTCGAATGTTCTTAGGGTCACATCTTTCAAGCAGTTACACACGCCTTGCTTTTCATATATTCTTAGGCTCAAAGTGGACAACGTTGTTACGTCCATCCTCATACCTTTCACACAAATTAGCCAAATTTCCAAAATTCAATTCAATTCATACGCCTTCTAGCACCTCCTACACAAATGGCTCACATGTTTCTAGTTTCATATCTTTCAACCACTTGCACTGCACTTTGTCAAGTTGGACGCACACCATACGTTTGTTAACTGAGTAAATGTTGAGAATGGAAATGGAGAATATTGCCACATCCTTCTGCAGCTTCCCATCCAAATTGACCGATTTATGGGATTATAGATTAATTAACTATCACTAAAAGACGCAAAATTATGTCTTACTGAACTTAATTATTATAACTTACTTATAATTTACTGTCCTCTGCTTAGAAATTGCAAAGAAACTATAGATTTTTGCCAAACTGGATAATTTGTATGTAAAGTACCCTAAGGGAAACCGCAGACCATTTTCACAGAACTGAGTTTAATAGTTTTACTGAATTTGGTGCCACTGAAAAGGGGTATGAATCTGGAAATATACAAGCTAAATTTGATAATTGATACCAAAAAGGCATGGACAAATGGTACATTTTTCAAATTTTCCCTAGTGTAATTGACGAAAGTTAGTTCACTAAGCCCACTAAATAGGGTGTAAAGAAGAAAAATTTAACTCAATTTATATGTCATTCATTTCATTCCCACAACTAAGTTTATCAAATGGATGATGCAGGTCGAACTTTTCTGTATTCACCACAACTTCTCCAAAGCTATTAAACTAAGAATATATAGGTTAAACCCCGAGCCCGATTCCGTTACTGTACGCTTGATCGTCGCGGGTTTTAACCACCATGCCACAGGCGGATGTAAAAAGTTGTAAGAAGTTTAGTGAAGATTTACGACAGTTTTCGTGTCTACCAGATAACCTGTCATCCGGGCAGATAGACGGGCATCGCTCAATCGACTTAGAAAGTAAGGAAACAAGTTTGGTCAAAAGATACTTGATATTTAAGACGCTGCCTCCTGAGTGTTGCATTATGTATCAAATGATATATACTTTAATCCCTTCAAGTGGACGAATAAAAAGAAATTTCGGTTTACCAGTATCCCTGGTATCTCAGATATCTTGGCTAATATAACTTCGTTTTTTTCTTGCACTCAAACAAGTATATCCTTCTTAATATAGATCAAAACAAATTTTGTAAAATCTTTGTGTAATGCAACAGAAAGCCCTTATTTTGGCTGTTCCATTTAAATGTTATCATATAAGAAAATTGGCTAATTTAAAAGATTTGACCCATTAAAGTAACTTACGATACTACAAGACATGATAGTTGCATATAACAACTATGAAATAAAACAAAAGCTGTCAAACCGGCTCAAGCAATTGATAAACTTAAATTTGAAAACGGAAATGGAGTTTCCTGCTCCCTCTGTTATATAAATGGATTGGTTTACCGAATATCTATCATTCTAGTAAAATTTCTATTAAGCAGTTTACAGTAATATAAAATTTTGTTTCAGCGTCTTTTTATAACGTTTCTAGAGAATTCTATTCCCAGCCTATATTTTGAGAAAGCGGCAAAAATTTTTAAATTTCTCGAACCCCCAGAAAATATTATTTCTCTCACTCTGGTTTGGATAACCATCAACGAATGGAGGTTAAAAGTAATGATATCTTACGAAAAAAGGGCGGTATTTTTTCATTAGGTGCGTACATTTTCAATACGTCCCAATTTCATTAGTACTCGCGGTTATTATTCGCCTGATCGAGGGTTCAATCCCGCATAATGCCACCTTTCGATGCATGGGCGGCGGTCTTTTTAATGCTTCTCAAATTGTAAAATTCGAAATCGTCGTTAAATTGCAGGCCTCGTTGAGTGAGTATGTATATATAATGCATGTAAACTTACGTAGTATCAGAAGCACTTCCATATCTTATTCATGGGATGCAAGAGAACTTGGTTCAAATCAATCTCCATCAAAAACTTCCTTCTACTTGGCGAGAACAAAATCTTTTTGAAAAATAACTATTTTCTAATGATGTGAGGTTTCCCGCTTAAGGAGAATATTGCAATAAATACCGAAATGATTGAAAGTAAAGAATATCATAGAAAAATAAAAAGTGTGGAAATTTTCAACCGTAAGCTAGGTACTATATCCTCTTCACAAGACATAATTTGCTCTTTAAAAAATTCGTGGCATTGCCACGAATTTGGTATATATCTTTACGTCATAATGTGTTCGATAATTGTTAAGTTCTGTCTTTTTTTATTACTATTTAATATTCAAGTTTACAAATATATTACCAAACATATTACGCCGTAAGAATGTACATTATTCTGGCTTCAGTGTTGGAAAGCGTTAAAAAAATTAGGAAATATTTAACTTCAAACTCGGCGACCATTTTTTTGTATAAAGTTTCACCGCGAAAAGTCAGCATAGCACCAGTATGTAAATATGACAGAGGATTCGGAATCATTTCAGGATACTTTAGTTTAAGATAGGATTAAGATTTGAATACAGTAGAACTCCAATTATCCGAACTCCGATCAACCGAATCGCTGATTATCCGAATCGCTTTTGTCTTGTGTAAAATAGCTTACTTTGACCGAGATGTATAGGAAACACTGAATTTTTTTTTATGTATGTACATATTTGTACCTAAATGTTGTACCTAAATGCATACAATGCCAAAAATAAGCTCTTTTACTTTAAAACCCCCTTTTTTCAGAAAAAATCCAATTATCCGAATTTTTGATTATCCGAATGTGGTCCGGTCCCAATTGATTCGGATAATTAGAGTTCTACTGTACTTATTGTGAATTTCAAAAGAAAGATTCGGCAAAGGAAAATGAATAGAAAAAAAATATATGTATATAACTGAACAAATTTGAATTAGAATGATAATAACTGTAAATAATTTAAAGTTTTTTAAAAATATTTACTTTTTATGTTATTTGCAAATTTGCTGAATCGAGTCGTTCATTTTCTACGCAATCAATTTTGATGTGAATTGTAAAACGATCAAAAAATTGAATATGCATAGGATATTTAATACAGGGTAGCCAATAATTTGAATTCGAAGCACTCCGCAATCCGTTGGCCTTTTAAAGTTCTAACATTATTGTATTCAATTTTTTCTTATGGGGTTATTACAAACGGGAAGTTAACGAAACAAGACCAGCACATTTAGATGATTTAAAGCTATGCATTCCAGTGATAATTCTGCAATCCTCCACGTAGTAATGAATAATCATCATTTCAATTGAAGTTAAAAAAGAACGCTTGATAAAAATGTGTTGTTTTTTAAATTAATGACTACATTTATATTTATTTTTTTCACTATAGCGAAGAAGTTGAAATAAAAGGCTAAATTCGAAATTGAACAGAATCGAATCAGCATCGAGTCGAATCAAAACTTTCCCACGTTAAAACTGAATCAACCTCTAATAAAATTGAATTTTTTTCTCTAATTTTTTCAACAATTTCAAAGGCATCAATATATACTGCCGCTAATACATCCACCTCAACTAACATATTTATTTTGTTCGTTTTGCAAGGCCGCTCTAGTTTTCGGCGTGGTTATCGGGAAATATCAAAAAATGTATCCATACTCATTGAAAAATTGTACCAAATTGTTACATAATATAATCAAACTTATCTGGCGTCACCCAAGACAGTATGGTTATTATCAATTCATAGAATGTGTCATAATAGGCATTTATGTTGAATATCTGGCAGAATTTTACAAAATCGAATGCCGACTCTATTACACAGAATAAAAGCATTTTGTTTGTTCCTCAGTGTAATTAATTAAAAGGGGCCAAATATAATATAGGGTAATTTTTTAATGGTAGTTTTTTCTTTTTAAATCGAATAAAACACTCAAATTTGCATCATATATTAACATTTTTTATTGGAATCGATTTTGCCATTTCATTTTTAAAGATAATTTCATGTAAATGCTATCCGCAGCTCCGTCTCAAAATGTTCATTCGGAAGGTCCAATTTTTCGCCACTTTTTCAAGCATTTCTGCCTGTATTCCAAGAATTACGCGTGTTATGTTATTGTGTGAGGCTTCAATAGTGTTCGGCGTGTCCACATAGACTAACGACTTGACATAACCCCACAAGAATTAATCAAGAGGCGTTAAATCGTAAGATCTTGGGGGCCAACTTACAAGGACAAATCGAGAGATAAGCTGCTCACCAAATTCATCCCTCAACTTATCCATTGTTTCACGAGCAGTGTGGAATGTTGCACCGTCCTGATGAAACCACATGTCAACCAAGTTCAACTCAGCCAATTGTGGCAAAAAAAACTTCCTTGTGGGTGAGTAACGCAATCGCTGAGAACGGCGACGAATTGATATTCCACGATCGTCATTAACACTGGTCGCTACGGCTGCAATATTTTCTTCGGTACGCACTCTACGCATGTGAGTCGATGGTTTTATGTCCAACAAAGTAAATTTGGTGCGAAATTTGGAGATAATAGCACGAATTGTTAAGTCAGCATGCACATTTGTCACAGAGCACGAATTTTGATAATAAATTTCAACGATTTGCAATCGTTCCTCGCTTGTTATTTTTTCCGTGATGAAATGGCAGGGTATACTGTACACTTTTTACTTTGACAGATGACGTTTGGACGCCTTTACCAACCAGTGCTGGCAACCTGAAAAACTTAAATCTTAAAAAATCATCCTATACATAACATGAGCACTAGCGTACTTTTGCAGATCACATGGTATCCAAAATGTGGCGGCATGCTTAAAATTTACTCAATATCGATTTAGATTATAGTTAGATATTTGGTATCTTAACTAAAGTGTGTAAGATGTAAATATTTCTCCATAAAGAGAAACAATCAGTGTTCTAGAAATTATTGAACGTTTCAATTTCTTATATCGAATGACTGTAGCGATCCCACTATAAATAGTCAAAAGAACTAATTATTGATGTTTAATTTTAGCGAGAGCTTTTCCATATGAGTTCACGATATTTTTTATTTGATGAATTATAAAAAAGTGAATGTTGTAATCGTTTTGCTTTAATTTCCGCAAAAATTTGTTGTGCATAAATATCTGACGCCGAATATATCATTATCACAGTCCGGTCCACGATGTTTTAAAGACTCGCTCCTCATACAGTACCATGTACAAACACATACATATTTATCAGTTATCGGAATATTTGTTCCTTCATGTACAAAATGTTCATTAATTTTAGTGATATTATAAATTCGATTTCCAACTTTTACTTTTCCACGGATTTCACCACGTCTTTCAATTAATTGCCAATGTACAGCGCAATGCAAGTGAATTATGGACAGACTGATCATAGAGTGAATATTGCTTGATCGCTCTGCACAGGCCCATATATTTCAACATACGAGTGCATACATTTGTGCATACTATATATTCATTTAACGTGCTGTTCATTGCTCTGCTGTGTATGAACGTACCCATGCAGACTTTATGATCATATTCCCTCATCTATTGATGCAAATCGTAAATCTAAATTGTAACTAAGTACAAAGAAAAATCACCTGTAAATGATTTCTCACTTGGCAACAGCAAAATGAATAAATGATCAAATGAACACCACTTTCATGGGGCCAACCTGCACCGTGCTCCGCTACATATATACAGTAGTGGTGAAAATTGCCCACAAATAGACCATCCTTGTTGACCCTTTATTATTCGAAACATTTTCGAAAACATCGTGCACTGAAGTGGAGACACTGAAGTTAGCCAGTCATATATTCCAAATATTTTAGCGATTCAGTTTGCAAACTCTTAGGTTTTAGCAATATATTTTACGGATAGCGCTAAGGTAGAAGTGAACATTCCACACAAGTTTTGAATAATTTCTCCGAAATTACAATTAAATTGAAACGTGAAATTGTGAGCTAAAAATTAATGAGTTTTGTCGATAAACTCATGCATACAAACAAAGACATGCACAAATCAACTTTTTTATGAGATTTGTGCGGATGAGTTCAATAAGTTTCTTTCCTGTGTGCCAATTCTAAGCCATGTTTGATGTAAACGGACAGCGACGTCACCATTCGTAAAAACGTGGGTTCGATTCCTGATGCAGAGTTATATCTTTGTTTTTCGGGACAGTCTCCTTGTCTAGTTCATTGTCTATTGAATGTGGAACGCTATGGAACGCTGTTCCATATCGTACATCGTGATCATGGAAAGCCGAGGCAAATGTTTTAGTTTGCTAATTTAATGAAAATCGAACGTTCCAGCATCAGCCGCTCGTTTTCATCTTACCGAAATTCAAGTACTGTAATTTTGTAAATATTCTTTTGACCAGGGAGCGGTAGTGTTTATGAAATAATATTTTATTTATTTTTATTTATAATAATATAAAAACTACTTAGAATTATAATTTCTGAGCCTTATAATAAAAATTAAAAATAATAAATAAAATGGTTTTTGTTTTTAAAAATCAAAAATAAAAATATGATTTTGCTAGGATTACTTGCATTCGATTTGGTATGCACGAGTATAAGACAAAACCTGGAAAAGTGTGGCAAATAAATAACATTCGTAATATTTAATGTAATCAACACATCTTCGTTAAAAAATTTAAATATTTGACTCCGTTATTTATAAAATAGGCATTTTTAACTGTTCTATTTTGATACAAGTTGTTTGTTATGATACTGTCAAGATCTTGTGTTTATAGATAATGACTAAAATATTGAAACACCCTGTTTTTTCCGAAAACAACATTCTGACTTTTCGACTAATAAACAAAAAACCAGTTCAGAAATGTCAGTAAAGTGAATTGACTTCCATATAGCTTCACTCACTGGGCGTTGTTGCAAAAATGTGCGAGGAGCCAGAGGAGGCGTGGCAAATCGCCATATCCTCATCTGACAAACGATCTGAAATAAAGTACAATAAAAGAAGCAAAGTTAACACTCGTCGAAGTCTTCCACATAGAAGTTATTGAGGGCTTAATGGTTATTATAAAATGGACCAATTTTTATGTGTCTTTCATTTGCAAAACTAACTTTACAAAGTACATGTCATGTGCCAAATTTGGCTGAATTCGGTTCAGCTTTTTGAAGGATATAACACTAAAAATGTATGGGGAAAATTGGTCATTCGTGTAGAAGGCTACGTGATCGTATTTAATTTCTTTCAAGTTTCACCAAGCATCAGAAGTTAATGGAATAGACAAAAAACAACTTACAAATTGCAAACTACATTTAATAGACTGGATTTCAGAAAGTGTGTGAGAAAGCTGCCCATTTGCATTCTCGCTTAATGTGTATCAAATTTGAGTGAATTTAGTGTAAAGAGATAAAAGATTTGAATTTAGGGATGTCGGAGATTTATATGGAATATACCAAAGGCAGTGCTTTTTCATTTTTAAATATAAGTCTATGTGTGCCAAATTTGACTGCATTTTGAAAGACATGAAGCTAAGAACATATGAGTTTAATCAGTCTTTGGGGAGACCTGAAGTGACGGAGCAATGCTGACTATTTTAAATTTGACAATTAAGTTTATGAAAAGTATGGTGCGGGTTAAAATTGATTGATTTCCGTCCAACAGGAAGAAGAACGTGGAGCAAAAAATATGTGGCTTAATTAGGTTGTTTATGTAGGAGGTACCAGAATGGGTGGCCTTTTCACATTTTGCTAAGCATGTGGCCGACCGTGGTTAGTACACGCGACCATCGCAACCCTCATATCGCTATTTGAGCGGCGGCCACCTCGATGTGTCTGACGAACACTTCGAGTAGTTAAGTAGTTGACTTCTAAAACTGTGACGTTCGGAATCGTCGTTAGAGTGTTGGTCCCGTTGTGTGGCCTAAAAATTGAATACGTGTAAGCTCACTGAATGTGAGAAGCTCTTCCATGTCTCATTCATGAAATGCAATTGATAAATTAAAAAATATACTATTCAATTTAGGTATTATATTTAAATCATATCACGTATTATTGGTAGTCTGTGAGGAATTTAATTATTCGCTGACTAAATAAATTAAATGAAATGAAAATACTTGGTTTTGATAAGAACCTCCTTTACATCGCGCGCAGTGTAACTGTTTTAATTGAAACAAACAAAACAGATGTTGCAAAGGATAGTTTCCATACGGTTTGGTTTTTATGAGACGAAAACTATAATAGGGTGAATAAATTTTGTGATATTCAATGTAATAAACATATTTTTGTAAATATTTAAACATTTTATTATCTTGATATTTTTCAACTAATCTATTTCTGTAGAAGTTTTTTGTCTTCAAATTGTTCGAAAAAATTTTAAAAATAAGTCAAGACTTTGTGCGGTTTTTTTGCGATATATTTTTATGCCTAATTTAACTAAATTGTAGTATATCATTCAGAAAAGGGTGTGGCGCGGAACGTTTGGGTGGCACGATTTCATGTGAAATCAGTTAAATATTGTGAAAGTTTTTATACACTCAGAAGAAAGCGTTTAAGATACTAAGTATTTATTTGATTTTCCTGTTTGATTAGTAAACACAATAATAGTCGTAAGTCTCTGTGAAACTTCTTAAGACCTGGCAAAGCTTAATATTTTGCCAGGTTGTAGCTGAAGTTTGAAAATGGTTGATAGTAAATCAACCAATTCTTGATGGTATCCCAATTGTGCTACAATAAAAAATTCAGATAACTCTTGTTTAAATCAATGCATTTCATTTATTTTTTTATTTTATTTTATTTTATTTTTTTTTTTTTTTGTTTTTTTTGTTTGTAATGAAAATTCGATTTTTTTATATAACTATTTCATTTGGAGATGATAGATAGATAGATAGATAGGCAAATTCATGCACATGCGATATCTGGTGAGAAAGTTATCCATTGCGGGATCGGCTCAATTATTGTTTTAATGGATTGCCTCAATGCTGTCAAATTTTTTGGTTTCGTTTTGTACAATTTTTGCTTGACATAAGCCCACAAAAAAGTGTGGTGCAGTCAGCGAAAGTCAGAGTTTCTGGATATTAATTTGTTTGAGACTTTTCTGTGGAGCTTCGCCATAACCGTCCTCACATCCATCTTGCTGGAACCAACTACTATTGAGACGAATACGTTTTCGGGGTAGTTCTAGGTAAAAAAACTCCTTCAACATCTTTGAATAACAGTCGTCATTGGTCGCCGTTTTGTGTTTGTAGGATGATTCGTGCGCCATCTTGTACAAATCGCCGATTTAATCGATATTTTCTTATGTTCATATCTTCGGTTGTGCCAAATTCAGTCAAATTTGCCACACATTATGCTTTCGGTGACCTAAATTCCAAAAATGGAAGACATTGCCACACCTTCTAGGACCTTCCACACAAAGTAACCGATTTGCCGAAAACATATTTTTCGCCTGCAATCTCTAACACGTAGACTGCATTTACTTAAATTATTGTCAATTGTACTGCATAATAATGCTTTGTAAATTTCGGAAAAATCGATCACTCACTCTGGTGACTCCCAAACAAATTACTTAATTAAAACCATATGCTCGTATTCCTGGGTTCGTAGCAAGAAAATTGTTTTCAAAACCAGTGCAGAAGTTTCGGTTAGGTGAACGGACTTACATATATTTTAGGCCAACGGCCTGTGTGCAATCAAATCGAGGCGGGTGAAACTACTTTTTTGTTTTTTTCAATAACGCATCACTGGACAAGTTCAAAACTTTACAGCTGATATAATGAACTTCATTTGAAACGAAGTGAAATATTAGGGCTTAATGTTCAATGTTATTTTTATCTAGAACGTATTCAGTTATAGTGATTTATAAACTTAATTAAAACCGAAACTTTCCAAAATAGGGGAAAAATACCACAAATGAGATATTTCACAAAGTTTTGATAATTGAGTCTATTTAAAAACAGGTGTGACTTGCCTACTTATAAATTTGTTCCCTTAAAATTGTGTATAAACTTTGAAAATTGTGCTTAATTAAAAAAAGTTTATTGACAAAAAAAATATTACATTATTATTATTATATTATATTTCTTTCATAACATGTTGAGGGTGGGTTAATAATCAAGTTAATTATTATTAGTTATTAAAAATTATTTTTTTTCGAATCCACTAAACGTTATGAAAGGCAATGACAAAATTCTAGTAAAGAACAGGGTAAATTAAAAAAAGTTACAAAGGCCTAATTAATTTGTAACCGACGCAAGAAATTGAGAAAATATTTTTAGACATTCTGCTGCAAATTATACAGAAGCTAAAATAGCTCAAATTGTGCCGCTAATATGTTTTTCTAAACTTAGTGTGACCGAGATCAACTTTGACTCAACTTGACCAGATTTCATACAGCTTTAATAAAACTTAAGCTCATCAAAGCTTCAAAAATGCCGGTGTAATTCATTTTCATTCTTTCAATCCGATCAGCCAATCAAAAGTTCCAGATTTATTGTCAGTTTTTCAATTTTACGCTTCAGCCCACTGTGCTGCATCCGTCCATCCGCACGCTGTCGTAAACATGGAACTGGCTGCAATTATAAACCAAATTCAACCAAAGTTTGCAGATATGTTTTGATTACCACTTAGGCGAATTCTTGGGGATACGAACAAAATTAATCCATGGTTTGGTATAAACCAGTACAATTTGTTTGCCAAAGTTACAGATTTGGATGCAACTTAAATCAATTGTATGTGTATACTTTGGTTTAATTGCGAACCAACATCATTGAAAATGAACAAATTTTTTAACGCCTCAAAACCCACAGTTTATACGGCAATTTGCAAATTTACTATATTACTCCATGTTTTGATACAGCATTCATTGGTTTTATGGTACATTTTTTGGAAACTATGCTATATAAAACTATATTCCGAATGCATTTTCAGTGCATGCATGTTTATATTTTGAAAATTTTGTCTTACATCAGAAAAGGTGATGTAGGGCGTTACGACCTATTACAATAAAGTGATTGTCCAAAGTTCTTCCTTCGAAACAATCGAAATAACTTGTTTTGGATGGGGTTTTACAGGAGGACTCTTCCACAAGTTCTTCAGTGGTTTGAACGTTTGATCTTTGACTCAATTATCAATTAATCAGACTGCCAAATAGATTCAGAATAACATAATAAACAAATTAACAATTCTTCATCTTACACAGATTTATATATTTATCTCTATATCTTGTAAGTTTGAGCAGCCGGAACTCAAGGAAAATATGGCATTTTCACATATTCGTACACCTTAGTTTTATTCCACACTGTTCCATAGTATCTTCATGCGACTGTAACTGTGTGTCACATCCGTCCGTCCAACATTTGTTGGCTGCCAGTACTATTGTGGACATAAATGGATGGATGAATAGATGTTGTGGCGATGTTGTGGTGGCATCTCGTGCTGCCGCTGCTGCCATAGTTGTCTGGTGCCCAGTTAGACTGTTGACCACAACCGGAGGAAAGAAAAACGACAATGGTTAAAAAATAAATTAAATTTCATTTTTTTTTTCCTTTTTTCTTCTAACAATTTAACAACATTTTAAAAAGCAATTTATTGAAATGTTCACATGTCGCTGTTAACAATTGTTGGTGCCGTCCGTGGCTGCTGTTGCTGGCTGGCGATTGTATCTGCCGCCAGTTGTTGCATCTGTGGTCGACCGTGAGTTTCACCACAACAACAGGAAGTAAGATGTCTATGGTTGTGTTTTCCTTCTAGTTTTGCTTCGTTTTCAGCACAACTTCTTTTTGCTAAATAAATATTAAACTAATAACCAAAGTCACGCATATGTTGTTTTGGCTTCAGGTCCAGTTTCGCTGTTGCTTTATGACAAAATAATCGACATCATTTACTTGTTGTCAACTGCTGTTGAATAGGAGAGAAATGATGATGATGATGGTGCGTCACAGCCCCTGTCAAATCGGCCATAATTATTTTTATGTCTCACATTACGGTGTCCCCCTTAAAAACAGAAAAAAAACTACGAAAAGCTGATTTTAAATAGCAAATTGATACTGTTACTACGCCAGTTTCAGTTTGCATGTTGTCTCATGCAATATTAGTAATACAAAACAAAATTGCTTGCACGGTGGAACGATCGATTTTCTGTAGTGCGCGGCACAGACGTACCATAAAATACTGAAGTTTGTATGTGTTTGTATGTGTGTCATGTATCGAGTTTGTGTTGATATTTACAAATGTCGGATTTACATAACACAAATCGTATGGCGATAGACTAAGGAAATAAGTTTCTGAGTCAGAATAACGATGTCCGTTTATCTGTCTATATGTTCCTGTATTTCAATAAAAATTGAAACATATTCCTATATTGGTCGCTGTTTTAACAAAGGCCCTGACAACGAGCCTCCGAACTCAGTCTTATCGCAAGGACGACCGATGTTTTTATAAGTATAGACCTAACACTTCAATTTTGATTGAAGTATGAAATATGTAGTAAAAAGAAATCCATTATTTTTACATAACATTGAAGGCTTTATTAGGCATAATTGAAATGATCCAGTTAGGTCAAATACTCGTATGCACTGTTTTGTTCGAAAGTTAATTCCATATAATGGGAATCACAGGGGCGTAGCATCGCCCATACAGATGACAACTTTGAACGGCCATTCCCAACGAAAAAACACAAAACACAAAAAATAGATTTGGTAAATATTTCACTGATATAGAAAGAAATATGATCAAGTAAGGAAAGGGTGGGGCCACGCCCATTTTTAGGAACCCCCTCGCTACAAAAATTTAACAAAATATGTTACTATTAAAAGCAGAATTGACATATGTTACATTAGTTTAAGATTAGAAAAGAGGCATGGTAAAGCCCACCCAACTTAACATTTTGAATGGACATATCTTTTGAACTATTACAGATATAACTATGAGATTTGGTACATATGGTACAGACATGGAAAGAAGTTTTTATTCTTACCCAATTAAAGCTTGGGAATATGTTAAGGTCATTTCAACTCTAAGGCCTCTGTTCATTTGATTTACCAAATAATTTAAATATACATAATTTTTAAATGCACTAGCTATCCTGAAGCAAACTTCAAAGGAAATCTTATACCCACAGAGGTTTAAATGCGAGAATTGATACATGAGCTGTTGGAGAAATGAATATGTGCTGACAAAACAGACAGTCGGTGCCACGCCCATTCCAAGAGCGGTCAGATAATGAACCGATTGCGATTAAAATTTAAAAGTATGTTTCTACCAATAAGGAAACTGTTTTCTGTCATTCAGGGTATGATCACAATCAAAAGAAGTAACATCATCAATTCGATATAAAGATTTTGACGATCATATTTCATAAAATACTACGAATAGAAATATGAGATTTATCTCATATGAATGTGATAACAAGTGTAAAACAAGTATAACATTATAATATGACATTTTGAGGGGATGTTTTTCATGACCCGTCACAGATATTATATAAAGGTGGCATTTGATTCATACTTGTATGCCACTGATATGGAAAGGAATATGTCCTAGGAAAAATTGGGCTGTGCTATGAATTTGTAGCAACCCAAGTAAAGAACCGACTGCCATGGGAGAATGTTTTGGTCATCCGACTAACTGTTATGTGCTAAATTGGGTTACGATTGCGAAAGGAGACTTGTCATCGCTCACCTAACGTAGCTATTGGGTGCCCATATATTATGAGCTATTAGAGAGTTGGTACATAAGTATACCGCTGGAGAACGAAATGTGTTCTAGGCAAAAGTGGGCAGTATGTTAATCATGAAATTCTCCTAAGTAACATTAGGTAATGCTTGAAAAAAAAGGATTTAGACGTTCACATCTTCCGAGTTACTGCTAATATTTAGAGGCAAGCGTCCAAATTTTTAAATTTACTGAATTTTTAAACGGGCCTGATTATATTTGGGAACAACTGATCAAATAGTTGTGACATTACCAATTTTATCCAGGTTTTGTTACTGGTAACAGGTTAGATATTAATACAGTGCTATTGTTGCTCGATGGTTAGAGCACGCGACTATCTATCACATAATGCCGTGTTAAACCCCACATACAGCCACCTATCATTATTTGCGCGGTGGTAATTTCTATATGTCTGACGAACATTTCGAGTAGTCGCGTAATCTACAAGTCTTGTAAATGATTCTCGACGGGACCTAAAGTTTAACTATGCTTCCGAACGCCATAGTTAAACTGTAGGTCCCGTCGAGTGAGCCTAAAAATAGGATGCGAGTGAGCTCACTGAACGAGATGAGATGCAAGTGAATTTGTTAGTCACTGTGATAGAAAATGTTATTTATTACATTTTCATGGTGTCGTCGCCATGCACGTCGGATCGGTTGGATGAAATCTGTGGATTTGCGTTCACTACAAAAAAAAGACAACAGCTATAGTTAAAATAAAGCCTTTTCCGCTGCACAATGTCTCGGAAACGATTAGAATATGTTTCCAGTTCAAATATTGCCGTACTGAGTTATTCAAATTCCAACACTGTTGGTACAATAAATGCACAATAATGCTTGCGGGTATTTTCAGCTATTGTTGTTGGTATTCGTCTATGTACTTCGCAATTGTGCAAAATAGTAAACTATAAAATTAACTCCTTAACAATTTCCATGGAAACGCCCACTGTTCCATTGTCTATACCAGCACAATACTGCACGTAACCAGTAGCGGACTATTCATGCAATTTTACCCGCAATGAATACGATCATTCATGTTTCTCTTCTCGTTCCCCGGTGATTTGTGGTTTGGTCTTTGATGTTTATTTAATCTCTGGGATGCGTGTCAGTGCTGTTGCCAAGCGCATTTACAGCGTCATGGCCTATTATGACGTGTCAGTCAGTCGCTTTCTTTGTTGTTATACACGATCACACGATCCATATTGGAAGCGAGATATATAAGAAAATCCATAAAAAAAGCAACGTATACGATTATTGCTATGGATCATAAATTTGTTCGTCTTTTCACAGTTTTATTACAAAACTTTACTAGTTTTTCCATGGATGTCGTTTGAAGTTGCCTTTTTGCACTGATTCGCAAGTAGAGGTTCCATTTGTTAGATAGTCACGTTTCACGTCATTGATTTACTACATAAAATAAGAACGACAACAACAATAATGGCAGCAAATATATTCGCTTTTAATTAATAATTACTACAATTATCGCGAGAGAAACACGTTTGGTCATACCTTAGAGACTACAGTTGCTTCAAAAAGCAAGTGTTTACATGTGGAATTTTTACTGTTCACACAGAAGATAAATGCAATCAATCTGCAACATTTCAGAAAATCAAGTAATTTTTCCATTTCCAGAAAAAAGGGATCTAATTGGTTAGATCTCCTCTGCCCTCTGTGACTGCATTGAGGTAGTTTTGGCGGCAGTGTTACAAAATCGTTACAGTCGATATGATTCTCTTGTACTCTGAATAAGATCAACACTTATTTCATCCGATTTTTCTATTGGTTGTTTTACTTGGGGGTAAACTGAAATTCTGCAACTGAAACCAAATGCAGTCTGCTTCCTATCTATTCTTTCAAAGATAAGGATTTCGTGAATGGTATCATACCAACTTTGCCGTATTCTGATTAAACAAAATTTAAAACCACTATATCATCAAAATGTACGCATTCATCTCCGAAAGCCAGATGCAGTAAAATCAGTCAAGTTTGTTAATATCAACTTATTTTTGAATTTTCATTACAGTTCTTGTATGTGATAAGACGCACCACCTTAATGAATACACAAAGTGTAGGAAGGAATTCTCTTAAGGTTTAGTTGTGGAAAGAACAAATCTTATAGGTATATCTTTAAGTAACATAATGGTAGTAGTATTCATCAGCCATTTTGTTTATATACTGGAAAGAAATGTCCCAATTTAACGTTTTTAAACCACTTATCTTGCAATTGGTCAGTATAACATCCTTTATGTCATCCACTGTGGACTACAGGCGGTACAAGTGATCGAAATCGGTCCAGTTAGAATGAAAAAAAAAACATTTGACCTGCAAAGACTGAATCCAGCTATGGAATAGTGGCCATTTTCAGAGTTTTCTTAACATCTGTGCCATTATTTCGTTATATGGTGGTATTTAATACCAATCGGAAAGAGCCGCTTCAAGTTGGGATTACCCATTAGGATTATTTATTCAGTAGTTTCAAAACCCCCGGTCAAGTAAGGCTGTCAACTATTAAATACCTGTCATCTGAAGTCGTATTTGTTTAGCGAATTGTTTATCATTTACGAATATGGATCATTTACCAACCGAAGAACGTGAAAAACAGTTAAAACTTTCTACAAAAGTGGTGATTCAATCGAACAAAATTTTCTTCATCGATGAAGCTTATTTCTCACTCGGTGGTTACGGCAACAAGAAAATTGTTTCAAATGGGTCTCGGAGAATGCAGAAGTGATTGTGGAAAAGTCACTGCAACCGGAAAAAGTGACTGTTTAGTTCGTTTTATGGTCTGTAGGTGTCATTGTCATTGAGTGCCAAAAAGATCCACTGCTGCAAGCAATCCAGAGGCGGTCATTCAAATGAAATTCTATTTCGCACATAATGACAAGATCCATGTAATATACTGATATTAAAGTTTCATCGAAATCAAAGCCTTAAGAGTATTCTATTTAACTTTACTTGAAAGCGAAAAAATGTATTACCCTACATTATTACTAAGACTGGCAAAATTTTGATGTAATCGAGCAGAAAAGTTGAAAATTACTTGATACATTAAAATACATAGTTAATTCACAAAGCTAAACTCTTTGACTAAGATTTGACAACAGATTATTGGTTATAAGGATCTGAGTTAATTGGATTCGAACAGGCATTTCAGAAATTTCTGTGTGCACAGTATAATGCTTATTAAGATTTAAGTAGGATCAAAAATTATGATAAACGCAAAATATTGAGGGTACAGAAAAAAAGGAACGTTTTTAAGAGGGGAACGACAAAGGCGGATTCAAAATTACAGGGTTTTACAATGTTGGGCGTATTTTAAAATTGAATGAAACAAGTTGAAATCTTCAGGCTGCAAAATATTTTCCCGTTATGTATCACATAAAAATAAACTGGAATGAAGTTATGTTTGATACTATGAATACTACATTTGTATGTCTAGGGTGTATACAAGTGATAAGTTGATTGGAACAAAATTACCATACGGTATCACGTTTCCATTAAACAGAAAAGCGTTTTTTATAAACACAAATGAATACTGTGACTGCTCAAAATGTACTCCATGAATACTTTTATATACTCATCCTAACGAAAGAAGGTAAACATTATTTTATCGGAAAAATTGTAATACTGAGAAGCAAGAATTTAGTATCAAATATCTTCTGATCAGATGCGCGTCATTACTTTTCAGGTCGATTGTCGCAAATATCTATGAAGTATTTTCACAGATTGTGTTGGAAGCAGATCGGCCGATTTACCTAAATATAATTTTTCCACTGTACGAGTAGTTTCTAATTGACAAACTGCAATGACATAAAATTTTCTACATTTTTATATCACTTTACACTGCTTACAAAATTTTAGAAAAATCCACTATTCGCCTCCTGGTACCTCCCACAAATGACCAATTTATCCTACATGTCTTTTACCGAGAATAAACTTAACAAGCAGTCGTCAAAAAATTTTTGCAGTATGTCCTAGGAATGAAAAGTGGTTGAATTGTCAGTTCTTATCTAATAGGTCTTACATAAATTGAGCTGTTTTTCTAATTTCAATCTTTTCTCTGTAATATCTAAATGACACGTCGCAGTGATGTTTTGATCGGATGTTTCTCTTTGTAATGCTTTGTGGTATTTGTGAAATATCAATTCAATAGCCATGCTTCTTTCGGTACCTCCTTTGCAAATGACCACTTTAAAACACACATTTTAAAGTTCATAAATTTCTTTCTTGAGTCTGAGTTCAGCCAGATTCAGCATGGGTCAGGCATTTAGTAAAGATAGGTCTGAGTATGAAAATAGACTGCGTTGTCCTTCTAGTACTTCCTATACAAATAGACCGCTACAATTTCTAATTGGTCCATCGGTCTCTCGTACAATGAGCAAAGATCGTTGTATAGCTCTACAATTCATTGAAAATTAGCGAAAAACTACTGGATAATAATGTTCCCTCCGGTACCTCTGACATGAATTACCCAACTTAACCCAAACATTCGCGGGTGCATACGTATGTATTTCATTGGCACGCCCCTCATAGTACCAATTATCCAAATTAGCAATTTGGGGAACGTTAATGGTTCGTCTACAATTTCCAAATGGGAGTTTGCAGTACGCTACAATTTTTCCACTTTTTATTGTGTGTTACCCTTTGGACATCCGCACATTTTTGCACCAAAAATACGTTATGTCAAGTATACGTAAGTCTGGTCACCTCACCGATATTTCTGCGTGTGTAGGGGCGGCTCATTTGTCATAGTATACAATTTTATAAAAGAAAAAATATTAAGCATGATCGCACTTTTTAGAGTCACTGTACATGTATGTGGCAACCACATACCGTTTCAACACTTGGACTTCACATCTGCACTTCGTTTCGAGCGTTGTTTGTCCCGGCGATCGTTACAGGGATAAGGAAAATAAACTGTTTTTTAAGCAACGTCAATACATTTTTACACTGTCATCGACCAGCCTCGTTCCATCCAAATCGTATTATCGTCAGTTAGAAGTTTTGCGGTTAAACTGGATTTTGTAACAGAATTGATTTAATATGCATTGCATTGTGATAATTGTTTATAATTAAAAAATGATTCTAGTTCAATTAGCTTGTAATAGTCCCAGCTATCTGTTATATTCATCAGATTAATCACATCATTCATACTGCAATAGCTGATATTATTGAGGGAACTCAAAAATGAATTACAGTTCTTTGTCTGGATCGCAAACATTGCAGATAATAAATAGTTTAAAGTGCAACATGAAAAATTCTGTACTAAATGATATTGTAATATGATAGCTAAATACATCATGTATATCTAATGGATTATTCACTTTTATAGTTTGTATTTTCATCTTTGTCGAAGTTAGTATTTGTTTTCGAGATTATTCAGCTTGGTGTTTCTTGTGTCAATGAGATGAATTTTAATGTATCTTGGGCATGAGGCTTGACCAAAGATTGTATTGACATCTGCCAATCCGTGTTACTGTTCGTTTATTTGAATCTAATCTAATGCTTTGTGCAGGACCGATTTTCGTTTACCCACAACAGCATTTTCTGTAAACAGAAATTGAGAGTGGACAGGTTGAGTTCGAAATTGCGCAAAATTTGATTTGTGAAATGGCTTCCCCTACTGGAAATGAATCCGCCTCTTGAAATATGGAAATTGTTTCGTAATTTTTCAAAAAATTTTGCCATTTACTCGCCAAAGGGCAGAACCTTCCCAACGCACATTATTTTTAAGCGGCCGTCCTAATTTTTTCTCGCTTTATAGGAAAACGTTAAACTGTCATTTTGCGCGACGGAAACAAGCTAAGTCAACACAGGTCCAGTAGGAAAGAACACCTGCTCACACAAGAGTTCGATTCAGCTTTGTAAAGAAATTTCAGCCACCATTCTTTTGCGTTGGTGCAAAAATGAGAAGAGTGCCTGTAGAGACGTAGTAAACAGCTAAATTCTTATCTCATCGTATGTACTAAATTAACGCATTAACTTACTTATTTTAACTTGTTGTATTTTGTTCAGAAATTATATAAATATAATACTACTGTTAGCTGTTAAATACCTATCATCTGAAGTGTTACCTAGTGAAGGTTTAACATTTACAAATATGGATCGTTCACCAAATAAAGAACGGTGATTCAAAAGTAGGTTATCAATCGAACAAAATTGTCTTCAACGATAAAGCTTATTTTTGAATCGGTGGTTACGTTAAAAGCAGAATTGTTGCATATGGGGCTCGAAGAACCCAGAAGTGATTGTGGAAAAGCCTTTGCATCCAGAAAAATTGACTGTTTTGGTGCGCATTGTGGTCTGGAGGTGTTTTTGGTTCGTATTTTTTGAAAATGACGTTGAAGGAACTCCAAAAGGATCCACTGCTGCACCCAATCCAGAGGAGGTCATTTAAATAACATTGTATTTCGTACATAATGACAAGAAGTTTCATCGAAATCATAGCTTTATATGTGTTTTATTTAACTTTACTTTTGAAACCGAAATATGGATAACCCTTTGTTTAGTTCACCTGACTTAATGGTTTGTTTTGAATTATTCCATTTACATGCGAGGCTCCGGGAAAATCATGTTTACCGAATTGAATTCTTCATATTTGTCAAGAAAGAAAGAAAATTTAACTTACTGCAGTCTACGAATTAAAGTTTGTTTATCAAATGTTTCCTTTGCAATTTCTTGAAAGATGTCAAATCGATTATCTGTTGGATGGTGTCAGAAGTAACATGGTTACACGAGATTTACTCCAAGCGTTATAAATCAATACACCTCTAATTAGAAATCAACCTGCTAATTAGAAATCAAAGAGGAAACATCTACCATTGGGAAAATGGTCTTTTTTGTATGCGAAGCGCCCGAATAACATGACAATATCACACATATTCATTCAAAAAATCAATAAGATGTGCCTAGTTTGACTGAATTCAGTCAGAATGAAGGGTACGAAGTTAAAGTTATATAGATTAAGACGATACGTTGTATGTGAGCTATCGAGCCTTTTACATTTTGTCGACGAAACAATAGAATGGACAAAACGAATTACGAGTTACAGTGGAAAAATTGAAGTTTGGAAAATCGATCAATATGTGTGAGAGGTATCAGAAAGCATGGGCCGATGTATTCCTGTACAATTTTCGGCTACTATCTGGCCAAATATTAGACCTGTCAATTTTGCCAAGTTTCATAGTGACTTGCGGCTGTTATCCTGTCTACCAGCCAAACTTATCGACGCCAGCCAATAGGATTAAAAATTTTTGAAACACAATTGGAAAAAATATACTTGGTACTTTAAACACTTCCTTGTGGGTATTTCATTTCTCCGTTTCGGAAAATATAAATCTTAATTCTTTAGGTGAAGGTATTCTTTTTTTTATTTTCAGCAGCAAATGCCTCAAATATGAGGAATGGAATGACATTTAATGGGAGTGATTATATTCAACTAATTATTTTAACAATTAAATTTAAATTTATGTAGTAAGGAGTACATATTGTTTGTTCCCTTTTTATATCTGACTCATCGCAATTCTTCACCATTCTTGTGGAAAACCCACTTGGAACCATTCTACAATCAAATTGGCTCTTTAAGTGAAAGAAAATGTATGGTAACACTTATGCCAACTTGATGTTTCTCTTGCCACACCTTGCCTGTGGGCCTTTTTATAATTTGCGCTCTTTCATTTTACTCTGTAAGTGCCAGAGACACTTGCAGGCAAATGATCGTTTTTAAATATTGGTTTCAGAGGCATATTCGAATTTCGAAAATCCGCACTTTGCATCGCATCGCTGCAATTAAAGTCCCTGGTTTGTCAGTTATTAACCCATATGAGAATTACTAAAAAAGTCTCACTGAAGTTATAACGCAATATTTAATAAATTCATAGCTTCCTATCCGAATAATACCTACACCTACACATTTATTAATATGATTTGGGAACAACCCGACCTCATATCTAACTGCGCTACTGCAGGGTCTACGCATTCCAGAGATTGTTCTCTCCAAAACTCATTTTCTGGCATATAGCCAGGGTGCTCACAATCACCCTGTCACCTAACACACTTGTAGAGGCATATGCAGACTTTTGCGCGTATTTCTAAAATTCGGTCAAGAAATCCAACGTAAGTATCAGTGTTGGTGAAATGAAATATTATAATTAAACTCTTAAAATACAATTTTTGTTAAGTCCTCTGTGTGATATTTCGCGTACAAAAGCAAAACAATACAGTTTACTAAATATGACAATTTCATTGCCATTGATACAGTGTCCGAAAACATTGGAAACAGTTTGGTTACCAGTGAACTGTTTACAAAAAATTCAACTAATTTTGTCTGATGCAAGTACCGCACCAATATTCTAACACACTTGTTGGCATACCACAATACAGGGTGTACGTCGGGAAGGCATACCACTTTCTATGTTTATAGTTTTTGATTAAATGAAAGAGAATGAATCATGTATTGAAAAATGTTATATTTGATGTCGACAATAATGTATGGAATAAAATATCAGATAAATGTTGGCCTCACAAATGCGAGCCCTTTTGAGCACACTTTTCATTACATTCTTACACATTTCACGTGGTATTTCATTAATTTCATCACGGATATTTTGTTTGAGTTGCTCAAGCGTTTCTGGTTTGTTTGCAAAAACCTTACTTTTCAGATATTCCCACAAAAAGAAGTCCGGAGCAGTCAAATCAGGCGACCGTGGAGGCCAGTCAACGTCGCCATTTCTTGAAATAACTGCTTGTGGAAGTTACTTTACGGCGTTATCAGTTTCAAAGAAGTTATGATCCCTCCTTACCAAATTGCACACCAGATTGCCACTTTTAATGGATGTAAAGGTAACTGATGAATAATTAGAGGGGTTTCCACCGCCCAGAACCGACTATTCTGTTTATTCACATATTCATTCAAATGAATGAATTTTTCATGAAAACCGGGGTTGTCATGGGCGAGCTGTAACATTCTATTGGCATATGTACGACGGCGTAAATGGTCTTGTGGAAGAAGCTGTTGTGTCAACTCAATCTTAAATGGAAACAAATGCAAATCCTTGTGGAAAGTTGTGGCAAAAGTTGTTCTTTGAAGACCAAGCTCCTGAGCGCGGCGTCGAATTGAGGTTGATGGATTGTTTTGAACACTTTCTTGAGCATCAGCAATGTTTTCAGCCAATCTTGCAGTCCATGTGACGATGAGAAAGTTACGTGAAATTTCTGAGAGAAACAACGTGCTAACAAGATGCTCTATTTATCGTGTAGTGAATGATTTCGAAGAAAGAAGATCTTTAGCTGATAGGGCTATGGACTGCAAGATTGGCTGAAAACATTGCTGATGCTTTTTTTTGATAAAATGTTTTAGCGATTAAAACACGTTGGTTTATCGACTATTTTTTCATAATAAATTTGCCACGTCTCTACACCACGACTGCCAAATATGAACTGTCAAGACTAATGTTTACCAAAATGGCGACAAAACAAATTAGTATACACCCTGTATTTGATGCCAGTTAAATTATACACAAATTAAATGAAAATTATGGATTTAGCAATATGTGGTCAAAATTATGTAAGATGTATTGAAGCTACCAGTGAGGGCGTGGATATCCGTTTGTTTTTTTTCCAGATTTAATAAAGAATTGCCAAAAATTTAAGTAACTGTAGTCTACGAATTGTAGATTACAGCGGAAAAACTAAAATCACATCAGCCAATTTACTTCATCAAACGCACAACGTGAGCCAAATTTGACTGAAAAATTTGAAGCTGTGATTTAAATTCATAACATGAGTATTCATAATTGATAATTCATAATTCATAACAGAGTAAGTCCATTGAATGAATTTGGCTCCCCAGAATGAATGAATGGATTTTTCGATATGGCTCATTTACAACCCCCGGTTATGCTCTAGCAATATATTGGGAGACGCCAAGGTTTGTCACGAAAGGTATTTGTTCAAAATATATTTGGTTCATCAGATTTGATATACTTTTGGCAATATCAAATATATACCTTCATTTCTTCATCTTCATCTCAAAATATAATTGCACGATTTTCTGTCTTGCTATTGTGGTTTGTTGAATTATGGTTTAAAAAAAGTACACTTATTTTTAGACATTTTAAAATATAACACCCTTTTTCCTGTTCTATTAATCTGTTGCGGTGCATTTCAAAAACACAGGCGTATATCAGTATCAGTCGCTTGAAGTTGTACAAGTTGTATTTTGTTTTTTAGTTTTAATAATTTTTAGAGAAAGTTTGTTAAAAGTTGCATTTAAACATGCCAAACGTATGAAAAAACGCATTACATATAGTTGAATGGGAAAGTATTCCTCTTCTGGATTTCAAGGTACACATATATCTATATGTGTCATGTATTATAGTTCTACATATTACACCGAAAACATGTTTTTATATGATAGAAATGTTTATGAACACCTATTTGCATTCAAACATTTTCTATGAATTGTCTATGCAGTTATTATTGTGCCCGAAAAAGTATATAAAGGCGATTTCCTATGCGAAAAGTCTTTACGATGATACATTTCTATGTGAAAAGCTCCTATTAAGAAACTTGTCTTTATGCGAAGGCAATTTTTTCGTTGAGTAGTGTTAATGACATTCATCTTTGATGATATTTTTCTACATGTGAAATTTATAAGAGGGGGAAAAATAGCCGTTTTGAAGATAGTTAGCGACTATTTCAAACCGATTTTATATTTGTAATGACTTCTTACTTCTTCCAATAAGCTTAACAGTTGTCAAATGGGATTTACAAAAGGGAAATCTACGTCGGAAACTCTACTATTTTTAGACTTTCTTGCCACAAAAGCCCTTAGATCAAAAAAGCATCTATCAATTATATCCCTAGATTTTTCTAAAGCATTCGAGAAAATTGGAATACACGTAATAATAGACCAGCTCCACGAATGGAAACTTGGCCCCAATATAATCAACTATGTGATTAACTTTATGTGTAACAGAAAAATTAAAGTCCGAATCAACAACGCATATTCGTCAACACTTCCTTTAAGCAACGGTATACCACAAGGATCTCCTTTGTCCGTTATACTGTTCCTATTAGCGTATAATAAACTTTGCAATATCATTCAAATGCATAAAGAAGTAAAATTATGTGGGTATGCAGATGACTTCTACATTATTATACCACAATCTAAAGCAAAAAGCCCGATAATTAATTTTGAACCCATCCTAAACAATATAAAAAGCAGGTGCAAATATTCTGGAGCATCAATTTCTATCGAAAAATGCAATCATTTACATATATGTCGAAAAAGGAATTGTGAACCTCAATTTACAGCAAACACCACCAACATTCCCACCATGGAAACTATCAGAATCCTGGAAATTATATTTCAGAAAAACTACAAATGGAACAAACACGTAGACAGTTTAGTACAATCTTTACAAAAACAGCTAGATATAATCAAATGTCTATCCAATAAAAAATTTGAATGCAGCACTCCATCACTACTAAGAATAATTAAAGCCATCATAATTTCGAAAATTGACTACGGCCTACCCATCTACGGATATTGTTCAAAAACCAGCTTAAAAAGAATTTCGACTCTACTCAATTCCGCGAGAACTGCCCTCGGAGCTTTTAGAACAACACCAATAGCAAATTTATATTGTGAATCTCATATGGATACCATCGAATCCCGTCGTGAAATACTAACTACAAAAATTTACAAAAAATCTACAGAACTGCATCGACACTCCATTATTCAATATAATTAAAAATATACCTAAACAGAAACAAACCAATATTAAATTGCAGTAAACTAAACATACCATACAAACCAATAAATCATCAAAATATGCCCCCTTGACATCTAAACCGAAATCTAATCAACCTATCTCTAAAAAAACTAAAAAAAGCAGCGTGTGGTGTGGTGTCAGTGTATCAACAACATTTTTTTAGAACTAAATGAAAACATGCGAAGCCACACATTTTTATTCACAGATGCTTCCCGAAATGAAGAAACAACAGCATACGCCATTGTAACAATAGACAAACTAATACAATCAATGATCCTACCAAAATACACCTCAATTTTTTCTACTGAGACCATTGCGATCAGTAAAGCTATTAACTATTGTAAAACGAAAAATGGACAATTTTCTATCTGCTCAGACTCTTTATCCGCAATAGAAGCCATATGCAATATCAATAACAATGACATAAATATAAAATCAATTCGAGACAATTTAATCAAATCATCACCAAAAATAAAACTAATCTGGACTCCAGGACATGTTTCAATAATTGGAAACGAGTTAGCCGACCAAGAAGCCAAACGTGCAACTAAATCCCCACTGGTGATGGCGCAAAACTACAATACAAACGATATAAACCAGTTCATAAGAACCCATTTTAAGAAAAAATCCAAAGAAAAACTTTGGACCACAACCTCACTCTGGTACAAACAAGCAACCCTAAACAACACCACGCATCTAAACCAAGAAGTATCAGGAAAAATCTCGCGAAGAGCTTTCACTAAATGCATAAGGCTGAGACTAGGGCACAGACGATTAACTAATGAACCCTACATAAACATAAACTTACAAAACACTTGCAATTTATGCAACACCACTGCAACAATCAACACTGAACATATCCTATTAAACTGCACAGCATTAGACGAACATAGAAAGCAAGTTTTCAAATCTGTCAACCCCTTAATTTTTCTGAAGAACCCTACAGAAAATAACATTGGAAAAGTACTACAATTTCTTAAATTAGGCAACATATTTAACGACATATAAAAAAAAAAAATTAATATTAATAACTTCTTCTCTAAGTTTACTACACACAACTTTTTACAAACATTGTATTCTAACAGTTATGTAATAGTAATACGCACATATTGTAATAAGAAAAATTAGCCTAAGGCCTTCGATGCTCTGGCTACCTCCGCTAATTAACAATTTTATTATTTTTAGTTAGCAATACAAATAAATAAACAAATAAATATTTGTGATGAATTCTTACAACTACTCCAAACCATATGTGGCTAATCAAAATTACTATAGCGATGTTATTATTTTGGAATCGTTCTGGCCTGAACTCTCCATGTCGGAACGACATCATGTTTCCGTTGAATGACGATATTGTACCAACATTTGCATTGAAGTCCGCAAAACCTATTCTTTCCGCTCATTACAATGATAACATTTCAATAAACTAAGTTATTATTATGACAGCAAAACTGTGCCACCTTATCGCCATTCATTACCCTAGCTTATAATTGCTAAAGGTACGCTAATGAATGACGATAAGGTGATACAGTTTTCATATCATAATGATAGTTTAATTTATTGAGTTGGTATTACTGTAATTATGTATCTGTAGCTCCAGGCCTAAAATGTTTAAATGGAAAGATATGCTTGATTAATCGACCTTTTGATGAAATAGCAAACTCAAGGGCCTCGAGAAGGATTAACTTAATTAATAATAGATAAACGAAATGAATACAACTTTAGTGGAAATTTTTACCCAGAAATTTTGTTTACGCTAAAAGTAAATGATTCCAAGTGCAAGTACTTTTTCCAATTTCATATGTTATATAACACAATTTGCTATTGTAGACCACATTTGTAATTATAGATATTTTTGTTTACTACAAACTTATGTACATACTCGTATGTACTTAAAAGCAGTTGTAGTAAACAAAAAAAATATGTACGCAAAAAAAAAAGTATATACATATATATATATATATATATATATATATATATATACAGATAAACAACATGATACCCAAATGACGCTAAAGCGTTACCTTTCCAATGACATGTAAGTTCAGTTCACATCGTTCATGTTTAAAGAAATTTATGATTTTTTGCCAATAATGACACCACCCACCTCTTCTAGTTCTATTTATTCACATTCGTTTATGTCTGCCACACTCTTATTTATTATTTGTTCAACATGAAATTTCAAAAATACGATAACTTAATAAATGTTCCTTCATAAACAGCGAACGTTTTCGAATAGTTTACCACTGTATTGTTATTGTTATCGTTTATTTATGACAATGCCAAAGTGTTTGGATTTCAATGTCGTTGCGAACTGTCAAAAGTTAAATCGCACATTTAAATCAGCAATTGATCAGCTGTTGCGAGCACCTACACATGTCTCACTACATTATTTTCACATATTTCTAACAGTGTACAGTGAAATAGGTTAGACATTACAAAAAACTAACCCGTAAAAAACACTGTGCTTTTACTATAAACGTTGAAAAGATTTTGTGAACTTAGAGATGAGGTTCGTGTTTTCTTTCTTGACACCAAGTACACAGACTGTCTCACTGACTTTTCTTGGCTTTGCTCAACTGCCTACTTAGCTGATGTGTTTGAACACTTAAATGTGTTAAACTTAAGTTTGCAAGGGAACAATGTAGACATGTTCAAAGTTGAAGACAAGATTAGTGCTATGGTCAAAAAGTGTCAAATCTGGGCGGCACGGATTGAAAAGGAGTCTTTCACTAACTTCCCTTCACAGCCTAGCCACCACTTTTCCCTGAACCTGACTCTGGCGATAGTTGGATTCAAAATCCCTTTACTTGTCAAGAAATAGAAAAAATCCAAGGCCTCACAGAAGAAGAACAAGATCAGCTTGTGGATCTGTCTAGTTGTGGCGAAATAAAGAACATTTTTAATGCTGAGAAAATGGCAGACTTCTGGGCTACAGCACCCAAGGATTACAAAGAACTTGGAGATAAGGCAATGAAAAATATCCTTCCATTAGCAACTACCTATCTATGTGAACAAGCATTTTCCTCCATATGTTTCATGAAAAATAAGTACAGGAATGGGCTTGACATGCGGTCGGATTTCAATTTGGAAGTGTCAAGATTGGAACCAAACATTTCAGAAATATTGGACTCAAAGTACAGATTCAACTCATCTTATTAAGAATGGAAAATGGAAACGAACTGTGTACTGATGGACGTACATATATAAAATTCTGTTAAAAAAAAAACTTGTGTAATGATCAAAAATAGAATAATAACAATAAAGACAAAGTCTAACAACAAATTTATTGGTGCGGTGGGGTGGAGGTGGTAGGCATCTAAAACATTTCTAGCTTTAGGTTTAGAAATGAGTGGGGGTCCTTGGCATTATATCGAATGTATGAGGGGGTCCTTGGAAAAATATTGTTGGGAATCCCTGGGTTAGAGTGACTTGTTTTAAAAAAAAAACCTTTTGAGCGAATTATAACAAGAGGCAATAGCATTCCTCCTGAAAGAGTGGCTGGAAAAAATACTCTTAGATTACTTGAGACATGAATACATTCAACGTAAGCTCTAGAAACGTTAGATGTTTGGACACGGGACTATTGCGTATATGATCATCGGTTCCAGTTCCGACAAAAATATCTTTTTTTTTCTTTGAGCAAAGTGATGGTCAGAATACCCGTTAAACTATATGCCCGTTTCAGTAAGTTTAACAATATAAAATACTCACTGAACTGAACAATTTAATTTTTTTAAGACACTCGCAAAACATATTTACGCCAGCGATGGTCTGTTCTCAATAGAACAAATAGGAATAGGATCAGAATGCACATCTTTTCTTCCACCTAAGAAATTAGTTGTGTGTAACTTTTTGGACAAATGCGTACCAATATAAGTCCCTATTCAAATAATTATCAGTTTTTATCCCGAAGAACAGCCAAAAGCGTTGCCAAAAACTACTTCAATATTTTCGTATTCTTGAAATTCTTAGAATTAATTGAAAGTTCTGATTATTCAGATCTATAGTTAATAGAATAATCGGAATTTTGTTTAATTAAAATTGAATAATTTATTGAAAATTCAAATATTTTATACTATATGAGAAATATCAAAGGAACATTTTGTCTCATTTGTCTCATATGCCAAAAAAAAAAAAATATAGTAAAATTTTTTGAGAGGCACAAATTTTACATTAAGTGTAAATTTAAAGAGTAGCAACTTTTTTTTATCCAAATACATACCTATATATCCAGCTAAATTTTTCTGTACATAATACGTATAATATATAGGTACATGCAATGATTCATATACATCATAGACCCCGAAATGGCCCGAAAGTAAAATTTTAATTTAATTTTTTTTCAGAGCCAGTGGTGACTATAACGAAAATGGAGTTTTTTGAAGAATGGTTAAAACATGACAAAACTTAGCGAAATATTGAAATTTTTTACCATATAAGCGCAAAATTCAATATGTCTGACATTTCAGATGGTTCTCTGAAAAAACTCAAAATGAAATTATCAAGCCTTTCAACAAAATTCAATGAAAAGTGGATTTCTTTGAAGTGTAACAAAGAAACGTTTCTAAAAAAAATAAAGATTGGTTAGAGGGATCCGGACTCGAAATAAAGATGTATGTATGTATGTCAACCAGCCGAATATATGTCCTTCAACATCATCAGTGGCTCTCACCGTAGGGCGACCCAGAAAATCATTTGAAAACTCATCAATAAAAACGAAAAGACGGAGAGTGAAAAACCTTTTGGAATCGCGAAGTGCAAGTGAGCTCGTTACAGCGGCTGAGCTACCTACTCGAAAAGGAGGGAATCGAAGTGTAGCGAAACAGATTCACAACGTCAGCGCCAATGAAACTAGAGAAAGGAATAAGTGCTCCGATCAAAGTCGGCAGTTAACACCAGACGAAGATTTAGCTTATTATGTTGACTCGAAATCGACTTCTCATTCGTATAAACAAACAAGAAAGTGGTCAATAAAAGCGGGACATCAAGTGTTTCCATCGTTTTATAGTTAAGGGAAGTCCAAAGCTTCTTGTTGTCCTTCTGATGAATATATTTCTGTGACTTTGGATAAAACGGCTGAACAGTTAGTTGAAGCTCAGACGGAAGTCATTAGAAATGTATTATCTCGTTTATATTATACTTTGGTAAGCAAATGGGGCCGTGATGGGAGTTCGTAGTTCGGGACATAGCACGTATAAACAGAAATTTGATAACACTACCGCTACAGACAAATTTTTGTTTATATACTCATTTGTCCCTTTGAGATTGCTTGATGGTGAGGCTGTGATCTGGCAAAATCCAAGACTATCCTCTACTTTATATTGCCGTCCTATTAAGTTTATTTTTGCCAAGGAGACAAAAGAGTTTACGAAAGTAGAAACTTCTAACATTTTAGATGAAATAAGTCAGCTTCACCCAACATTATGTAATGTTGATGGGTCTCAAATCTCTGTTAAACACGATTTGTTGCTGACCATGCCTGATGGCAAAGTGTGCAATGCCCTAACAGACACAACTTCAACACAAAAGTGTTATATTTGCGGTGCGACCCCGTCTACTATGAACGAAGAGTCAAAGAAATTCCCCAGCAACGAAGAACGCCTTGCATTTGGTTTATCTACTTTACATGCATGGATCCGCAAGTTTGAATGTTTGCTTCATATCAGCTATCGTTTGGAAATCGAAACTCTCCGAAGAAACCCAGGAGGCAATAAATAAAGACTGTCGTAGATTCCGTGAACGGCACACCAGGAAGCGGTCACGTATTGCCACAAATACAGATCTTTTGAGAATGTTTTTAATTACGTCTGATCCTGCTATCAACTCGTTTAGAGAATTACCGCTAAGAAACTTAACTTCTTTGCCATCTGCAGTTGATTACCCCACCTTCCTCACGAATTAAATGAGGAGGATTATTTACTCTCTGAATGTGAGAGTAGTGATGACGACTAATCTGATGCCGATTAGCAGGTCTACATATTTTGTATTGTAGCTATTTTTCTTATTTTATTTTGTATTGCAGTTGATTCTAATCCATGCCTTAGTATATAAGTAATGTAATATTAGTTATATTTCTTTTGCTCGTACAAAAATTTTTTTTCTCTCCATTAATTTCTAAATAACTCCAAAACGGTAAAAGGTGGAATAAAGTAATATTCAATCGACTTTAATAAAATTTTATTACGCATTTACTAATGTTTTATTTATAAAAATCCGGCAAGTCGCTCCCGAGTTATAGTCAAATATGCCTGCGTAGCTGACTAATTTAGAGGGAAAATTTTAGCCACGCCCATAAAAAAACAACGCGGTAAATTTTTTCTTAAAATAGCTTAATTTGCCTAGAATAAACATAAATAATTGAAATAAGTGAAAATATGATGTTTTGTAGTAGTCGAAACACTGTGCAGCGGAACTACGCGCGCAGTCCCAAACGTATTACAGTAGTTTAAAACAAATGCTTTGGGCAGAAAGTGGCATACTTATAAAATATATGTTTTAAGTTTTAAGGCGCCATGTTGTTTAGTATTTTTATTTGAGCCAGCAAAAGTAAACGATCTCAGTGAATTATTAAAAATACAAAAATTGGTCACCGTTATGTAATTCAATATTTTCATTTGAAATGTCTCATCCATCCAATATTAAAGCCAAGCTATATTCTACTCTAGGGGGTCTGCTTATTCCTGTACGACTGTAAAATATTTGATATCAGAGTTTGAACGAGGTCGTACGACCTCCAAGATGAGCACCAAAAATATGAATATGAGTGCTAAGCTTGCTTTCAATAGAGCAAAAACAGCATCATGTAGAGTGTTTAACTATGTTCGACGATTTATAAGCATGTTTTTGCGTCGATTTATAAGCATGGATGTTACCTGAGGCAAAGAAATAGTCAGTGGACTGGAATAGGAGAATTGTGTCCAAAGAAGGCGAAGACAGTTTCATTTGCAGACAAGGTCATGGCGTCTGTTTTTTGGTCTGGGATTATATTTAGTGATTATATTAATTTATTATGTAATTTATACTAATTTATTGCAGCGTTTGAGTGATGAAATTATGGAAAATGGCAACATTTGGCGAAAAAGAAAGTGCTGTTTCATCAAACAATGCTCCAGTTCACACATCTAATATTGCCATGGCCAAATTAATAAATTAAAGTTCGAATTGCTTCATCACGCACTTTATTCGCCAGATTTATTTCGCTCGGACTATTTTCTATTTCCAAGCTTGAAAAAATTGATCGGTGGTAAACGATTTGCCAACAACGAAGAGGTCGTGTCTGCGGTTGATGGCTATTTTAAGGAGTTCTACAATTTTTATTATAAACAGGGTATAGAGATCAATTGTTATGGAAAATTTGGGTTTGAAATATAAATGGACTAAGCTTAATAATAAGGAAAATATTTAGTTACAAACCTGCACATGCCCAAGTTTCCCGAGTTTAAAATTCAGCTCGATCCGCAATGTAGGCATCGTTTCGCAGCTACCATGTAACTTAAAGCTATTCCTATAATTCCTATTATTATCGGATGCATTTTCCAAATATCTTTCTAATTTCGTAGCAATTAACTCGACCATTGCATTGGTCACAATATTTATATGGGTATCAAAAGAATCGAAGGATATACTTAACTTTATTCAGTTTGGAAGCTAATCTGAGTAGAAGAGTGCGGATTTTGATTGATCTGGCACACATTTGTTGAGCTCTTACGCTTATTAAACTACCAAAAACCATAAATATGCCGAACCAAAAAATCATTGATAGTTTAACTAGAAATTTCCAAAATTGCGATTTTAGATCTGGTTCGCCATGGAGACACTGTATTTATATAGGGGCATATTTCCAAGTGTTTCATTATATCATCACCCGAAGAAAGCATTGAAAGTATCAAATATATTTTAGCCACATCTGTCTCACAATTTTCAAAGTCGGTCGAAGGATTTCCCTCTATCTCACTTTTGGTTATAGTTTTGTAAATTTTAAAAACTTGATCGATTATATATATAAATGATCGATTCATCAACCTGTATGTTTCATTCAGTTGCGTTGAATACAGTCGTTAGGCGATTTCTAAAATAGAGTCCGAGAACGAGAACGAACCGTGACTACCATACAGATGGAACAATTTATCACTATTTAATTTTTCCTCTGTAATCCCTAATTCGCAGCTAGCAGTAACCGAAGTGTTTGTCAATTGCATTGTATTAAAAGACTTGGTGAAACGTGCAAGAAATTTACCAGGCAACCTCTCCCCATCTGGTACTTTCCACACAAATTATCTTATTTGACCTACGAACATTCCTAAATTCATATCTTCCATTTAAATGTATCAAGTTCAGCATTCTGCAAATGAAAATGGTCAGCATTGCCACGTCCTTTAAAATGCCTCACATACGAGTATTTACAAATTGACCGGTTTGTCAAAAACCAATGTTTTCTCTGTAACCTTCAAGCATAAGAAACTAAATAATGAGTAAATTATAATAAGTAACTTCAGGGAGTTACAACTTTACTATTTTTATTTTATTTACTATTTAATTTAGAACATATGTTGATAAGAACTTAGCGATTTACTGCGCCCCTTTTGGCATTTCGCTTCCATGCACGTAATGGAAAGAACATTGGGAGAAGATAGGTAGAGGAGATAGTCATTGGATCTGACTAAATTTGTTAAACCAATTGTGGAAAATCGTTGTTTTATATCTCAGTATTATATATGTATATGTAGGAGCATTACATATTAATGCTTTCTACATACAACTTCTGATCCGATGGCGTAGAATATTTTATTATTGGTCTTGGTCAGCTGTAATATGATCCATTTCCATTTGTGCACCTGTCCCTCTTTGCATCCATACACTTGCTTGAGGACCGTGATTTTGATGTTGACGTTCCTTCGCGTGAAAAAAGACGAAAAACATTTGAAGACATTCAATTGACGGCATTGCTTGATGGGGATCCGTGTCAAACGCAGGTGGAGCTTGCTTCGGTATTAGCACGTCGTTTTTTTCGCCTGAGAACAATTGCTTCAGCGACAAAAAAGAAAGGGGTTTCTTCACCGTATTGTAACGGGTGATAAAAAATGGGTTCATTACAGCAATATCCAAAGAAAAGAAAGTCATGGGGCTGCCCGGTCATGCTTCTACGTTGTCACCTCGGCCGAGTGTTCACGCTGCCAATGTGGTGCTCTTTATTTGGTGGGACCAGGTAATATACATATATATTACGAGCTGCTGAAACCATGCGGAACCTTCAGTGAGTATCGGTATCGACTTTAATTAATGCGATTGAGCCGAGCTCTGAGCGAGAAAGGCCCACAGCACGCGGAGAGGCACGAAAAAGTGATTCTCCAGCATGACAACACTCGGCCTCATGTGGCCAAGGCCGTTAAAATCTACCTGGAAACGCTGAAATGGGAAGTCTTTCTCCATCCGCCAAATTCTCCAGATATTGTGCCGTCCGACTACTACTTGTTTCGTTCGATGGCACACGGCCTGATGGCTGGCAGTTCCACTCATATGAACACATCAAGGAATGACTAAATTCGTTGATAACCCCTAAAGATGAACAGTTTTACCGTGACGGAATTCCAGCTTTGCCAGAAAGATGGGAAAAGGTAGTTCAAAGGTAGTTTCAGTGAATCATTTGTAAACATGTTTTCATAATAAATTTTGTGTCTGCAAGGGAAAAAAACTTAAGTGGAGTCAAGGCAAAGTTGTATTTATTCATTGTTGTTATTGCAGTTCTATTGAGGCATATTTACGTCCAATCCTCATTACAAAATTATATTTTTCAAAATATATATATTTAAAGACACATGTTGGCACCTAAATCAAATTTCCATATCAATTTTTTTAAAAAAGATTATTCCGAGCTAAGTCGTTTTTTTTTTTTGCAAGCACAGACTTGTAGAGTTTGTGAGCGGACCAACTGACCCAGTTAAGGCATCCATATGTGGTATCTCTGAAAGATTAGTTTATTGTGTTTCTGTCTATTTTTTATTTTGCAAATATAAATATTTTTGTTATTTGCATTAGCCATAACGAAATGTAGGGCATCGCAGTATTTGGGAAGAGTCGTTATTTGCATAAGCAAATTTATATTAATAAAAATACATTGAATTTGTACATTTCTGTCATACAAGGAGACATTTCCTAGAAAATAATTTCAGTTAGAATAATTATTTGCTACGTTAAATAGATACAACATGGGGACGTTGTTGAAATCTACAAATGTGTTATTTAACGACTGTCAGCTGCTCTTTGTGTAGAATTTTAGAAATGAACGTTTCAAACGATCTATGATGATGAGTCAAAATGTAAGAATAGTAATGAAAAAAAAACTAAAAATTTGACCCAGAAAAAGGTTCCGTTGATGATTACTCGAAATGAAAAACAAAACTGAAAATTGAATTGAAATTCAAGAGAACACCACACGCTCCGCAACGACCAGACACAGTTGCCAAGTGCTTGACTTGACTTCACTTAGCCTGACGTGACGTGTTTTGATGAGTAACGCTAGACAAGACCACATCAGACCGTTCATTGCGGTTGGGTTGGGTGTTTTAGCGCTTTGTTAGTGACTAGAGTTACTTAACTAACTCGAAGCGAGTATCACCGGTAGGAAAAACAAAATCATGCCATTCTATGATAAGCACGAACTACCGACGTATTAGTAATGCTGATTCAACTTTCCAAGTGAGTAAGCAAGAAAAGCCTTGAATTAACTTAATATTTGTACAATAAAAAAAATAACAATAGCAAAGAAAAAATATTAAATTATGAATGATTTAATTCACATTTGCATATTGAAATCTTATATTTCAGAGAGATTCCTCAAAAAAAAATTGCAGCAATTGCGATTTTTTTTTCTTCTTTTTGGCAATTATAAAATAAAAACTAGTATTCTGTCAACTTAGCCAAAATGAAAGTAATACGAAAAAAAATACAATTAGATTATTAAATATGATTTTCGTAAAAGAAACTATGAAGAGGGCTGCTATAAAACGAAGAGATTTAGTAGTCTAAGTGATTCGGCAATGTTTTTCATTCACCATCGCCAGGTTTTTCAAAAACTAGTACATAAATTTCAGTCAGGTAAACTGACTTACAGACATCTTCACGCAGCCTCAAAAGGTTAGGGGGTGCGAGAAGGTGGTGATAAATCGCTTGGTCTTCCATTGATATTTGCCAAATCGCCCAATTCTTGTATGTGGTTTCTTAAGAGACGCGGTAATACGGTCGATTTTCATTCGCGTGCCAAATTATATTGACGTTAGCGAACATATGAGCTAATTTATGCAAATTACATGGGAGTTGATAGAATGGTCATGGTTATCCATACACCTCCACAACATAATGCTCACCAAACAGCCACTTTTTCATAATCACTTCTGGGTTGTTCGAGCCCATTATGAGACAATTTTACTTGTTTTACAACCACCGAGTGAGAAATGAGCTGCTTTGCTGAAGAAAATTTTATTCGTCTTCAGCGACTTTTGTAGTAAGTTTTAACTATTTTTACACGTTCTTCGGTTATTAAACGATTCATATTCGTAAATATCAAATCTTTTACTAAATAAATAACACTTTAAATTTCAGATATCTAACAACTGACAGCCTTGCCAGACCGGCGGTTTCAAAACCACTAAATGGATAACTCTATACAAGCTACTAAATCTCGCATTTAAAGGAAGGGTATAAATAGTATAAATAAATTTCGAGGCCCACAGGTCCATTTGTTCTGATTCTCGCAAACTTTCACGCTTACGGCAAGGTAAGAAATATATTATATGGTGTAAAGTTTGATCCGTTATGGTGACCCAATAGAGAGCTGTAGTGTGATTACTTTTTATGTGAGGGGTACTAAATAAATTTAGTGCATAAGACGGGCACAAAATTAAGTTCGAAACGAGAAGTTTCCATTATGAATTGCTGCGCCTAATGTCACAGTTCGTTTATCCAAACTTAACCTATTAAATTTAAGAATCTTGATGGCTTCTTCTCCTATTCATCAATTTTGAGTTGATTTTAATTAACGTAAAAATTGTTAAAAGTTTAGGAAAACATGTAAAAAATGTCAATTTTCCCAGCAATAGGTTTAGTCATTATATGGGCTCTTTCTTTCCTACTGTACTGATTTCGCTCACTTAAGATGTTGTCTGGCCATGTAAAGGTAGTGTAAAGTCTTAATTAAAATTCTTATTAAAAATTAATTAATTAAATTAATTAAATTAATTAAATTCTTCTTATGAATTTATGGACGTATTCCACTTTTTTAAATTATATGCTCAACTATTTGAAAAAGTGTAACGTATTGAAAACGATAACTCCAGCAACACAACGCTGTGGCTAAAAATAAATTTGAGAGTGGCGCTATCTTCGGAAATTGTAATTTTGGATCGAAAATGGGTAATATCTCCACACCCCTTCCCGTATCTCTGACAAAAAATGACAGAAGTGATCAAAATTATTTTTATGCGAAAAACGTATTGTTTTCTACTAATTGCTCTAATTTGCGATACTTGAAGCAATTAGACACATTTCCTCTGGTGACTCCATACAATGAGCATAAAGTCTATATGTAAAGTAAAAGATCAGCTGTAACATTTTTCGGAAGATAATCTAAAATTTGAATCCTCTTACTGTACTGTAATTGGAATAGCAAACCGCGTTCATATTCAGGTCAATCTTAATATATTTGGAAGCATGATATAATTGGATATGAGAGTATTTGTCATACCTACTCCGACTTCAACGGGATGACGAAGTCTTGAATACCTTTTCGGTAGCTGAACCAGGTCGAAAATTAAATTTGTTGATTTATTGCACAAATCTAAAAACAATACCGCTAAATTTCGCAAAACAGCAAAGAATGTATTTGCGTATTTGCAAGTCAGTTCTCCTGACTGGTACCTGACAGTTGCGAATGTGCTGTGTTCCTTACATTATAACTCCTACTACAGCTGCCTAGACCCTTTAGGTAGGATAATATGCGTCACTACATTCAATACAATACTATGTCATTAAATCCAAGACTGTTCGAATCACTCAATCCGACGGCATTGCTTGAAGGCGTTTTACGTTTTTGAGAAGTGTTTTGCAAAAATTAAATAAATTAAATATCAACAAATTTATGGGTAGTATAATTTAAATTAGTTTTGCTTGTGAAAATTAACGAATTCAAACTTCTTCCTTCTATAATTTCTGCTCTTCTACACTTCAGAAATTTACAATTTTGCTCCTTATACACAAAGAGGTGGAGTCTGACGGCTATTTTAAAGGGTTTGACAGTTCTTGCTATAAGAAGGGTATAGAAGCCATTGAATACCGCTGGGAAAAGTATATGGAGCTAAAAGTAGATTGTGTTGAAAAATAAAAAAAAATGTTTCCCAACTTTTTATTGAGTTCTTTGCTAGGTCGACTTTTTTTGTGACCGCCCCCGTACTTATATACTTTGAGACAAATCTTTCTTAAGACCATAGCTGTTTGCAAGTGTAACCCAGTTCACCTGACTGAGATTTTTGTATTGGTTAATTTTCAAGATTCCAGTTTAAGATTTATTAGTATTTTGTTGTATTTTCTAATAGAATAGGAGGTTAATTAAAAGTATGACACTTTCACTTTTATATGAAAAGGATAAAAATGATTTACATGGAAAATTCAATATTTTGAGTCAATTATAAGTCTCTACTAGAAATTTGGAACAAATGACAGCTGTTATTTAGACAATTTTTATGGTCACGCAAAAAATGTATTCTCTATAAAATATGGAATCTAAGTGTAGAAGTTACCGTTGAATGCAAACATTGTTTAGTGTTCCTCTCCCAACCATAATATGCCTCATGCATAATACCATTATCTGATAGTTTCCAATGATTATTCGTAGCAATGAACGTTGAGTCAGTCGTCTGTCGCGTTATTCCTATTCTACTTTACTATGAAAATCAATTAATTAATGGCAATTCAATGTTGTTGTTATCGGCCACAGAAAAAAAGCACAGAATATTGTGTCATTTACATAATTTATATGAGACATTATTTATTTATTCGCTGTTGAAAAAAGAGGTGATTTCATTTGCCGGCTGTGGCAACGGGTTGCATTTTCACTTTTGCCAAGAAATGCTTTTCCACCTTTGTTAACCCGGCAACGATGATGATATTTTGGCGAACGTGATTTTGGTTTTTGTTACAATTTTTTTCCTTTGCATTTGTTGTTGGGGTTTTCTTACGAAAAAAATTAAAAAAAAAAATACTTGCAAAAATACAGCTGATGCAAGACTTAAAGGTTGCCAACAAAGAGAGAAAAAAAAAAGATTAAAGACAAGACAAAGCGAATTGTATACGTCAATGGTGTGTAAAAATGTAACAAATTAATTTGTCAACGGAATAATGATATTAAGCAGCATAAGTACTCATGCACTGGGGATTGGAAATGAACAAAGTTTTTTCCCGATGAAAACGCTATACAATGACTTGAGTGAATTTAAAATGTCAATTTGATACAAAGTTTAACCACAAAATTACATTGACAATTTAAATGATTATAGAAAATACACAATTTATATAACTATAGTATGACTCCACCTAAGTGCTAAGGCAACATAGGATTTCATAAGTTTTCAGGCAATATCGTAAATAAATTTGGATGAATTCTATTGAATTTACTTATTATAAAGCGGTAAATGTTCCCAAGTATGTTATGCACTTCTGTTGCTGCAGCTGCAATTTTGCTAAAATAATTTTTTTTTTATAACTAAACACTGCATTCAATATTAACATAAAATTCAACAAAAGTCGGCACCAATAGTCTATAAAGACACTCTTGCAAGTGTCGATGAGGGCAGTTTCCTGTATGAAAAGTGTCCACAAAGAATTTTTACTATATAAAATTTCACTACATTAATTTTTCTGTATGAAATGTGTTAACAAATGTTCTTTTCCACATAAAAGGTATCAACAAAAATTCTTTTCAATATGAAGAGTCACCAAAGACTGTTTTCTATATGAAGTGATAATACATATGCTTTTCTCAACGTAAAGTCTGAGAAAAATATGCTTTTCTATAAGGTAAGAGATTACAAGACACTTTTCTTTAAGAAAAATAGCAATAAATGCAGATTTCTATATAAAAGATATCAATAAATACAAATTTCTAAGCAAGCTTTTATGCAAATGACAGTTTTCTATATGACAATAATGACAGTTTTCTATATGACAATTTTTCATTAAGGGAGTTTCCATACAAAGGAATCAGTAAATAAATCGTGCTATTGTCAACGGGGATCGTTATTTAAAGTTGTTGAAGGATTGGTTTTACCCAGAACTGCGCCGAAAACGTGTCCGTTTCAATAGCATAAATGCCAGACAAATTTGAGTTAGCATTTCGTATTTCATGAAAAATATGTCACAAAATTGACCCATTTCTGGGTATTCAAACCCAATCTTAATTTGCAAATTTTGTCTTTAGATTAAAAAACACTTTCAATTTCATTTACCGAATGTAAATACGTAGACACAGCTAAAGTACACTTAAACTTGTTTCAGATATGACCAATTTTTGGCTTCCAGGATTCCCAGACTCTCATTTTCAATGTTAATTCTAGAAAGATGAGGCAACTGCAAACACAGCCAGACCGATTACGGCGGAGCTCCAACGAAAATTTCTAAACAAATTAACATCCAGAAACTCTATTTTCCGCAGGCCCCCACGGTTACCTGACCTAACTGCACCATACTTTTTTACGGGGTTACGTCAAGGAATTTGACTGAATTGAAGCAGACCATTAAAATAACAATTGAGGCGATCCCACAATGAATAATTTTCTGATCGTGTGTCGCATATGCGTAAATAAGAATGGACATCATTTGCGGTCTCTCATCTTTTTATATAAAATAAAAAATGCAATAAAAAAAATAAATGAAATATTATATAACAACATACCTTTAAGATTGAATTTATATTTATACAGTTTTTATTTAACATTTTTATTTTAAAAGTTAAATCAGTAAATTTAAACATTGAAGAAACATATTTCAAAACGCATGCACTTTCTTTCAACCCTTGCATTTACTTTCGAATAACGCTTTGCATTGCGTGTATAATATGTCATAAAGTTATTCGTATATCACACGTAAACTATACCTATTGCAATAACTCGAGCGCCACCTATCGCATTTCTATTGTACTGTTATGCAATATTTTACACCATAGAATGCTTATCTGAAATCGCTTCCACTTCTTATTATTTACATTGATTGGAAAACAATTATTTGAATTTCTCATCGCATTGCAGTTGGTGCGCCACCCTGTATGGTAGATATCCAACGATATACTCTCTCACACAAAAACTGGTTAGGGAGATAAAGATACACTTTTTTACATCATTTATAAAGTGTATTTATGGACGACGCTGTGACGCATTCCTCCCATATAAACTGCTATTTTTAAAGATGTTCGATTCCATTGACTATTATCCAATGGTTGGTCACGCCAACTAAACAAATCAAAAAAGATGGCAGAAGAGAATGCTCATTAAGTTAAATGTTAAACAATTTAATGTATTTTGTTCACCTACAGTTAACTGTACTTCTTTCCCTACATTTGTTAAAACTGAACTATACCCGTTTCTAAAAAGCAAACTAACCAAACACATTGATATTTCATATTTGGAATGTTCTCAGTATTTTTAATAATAACTAATGACAATTCAAACGAAGAATTAATGTAATGGTAGAATTTACAATTTTCTCGGAGTCTAAATTACCTAAAGGCTAGATATGAATACGTGCGTTTCGAAACTACACATAAAATGAAAATGCCCAGGCCAATTTAGGTAATATAACGTCGCAAATTTGTTTCTGTTTATTTTCAGAAACGTTTTTCGTTATGCAACTCATAGTAAGCAGATGTAATTCGATTTGAGTGACCTACGGACGGTCCACATGTTCTCTAATTCACTTAAGTATATACAGTGAATGACAATAAACCTACTCAACACTTGCCTAAGACCATCTAGCGATCTCTTCTCAAATTACGCATGATGTGTCCCAAATTTGAGTGCTGCTCCAGAGACGCAAACATAAGAGTATATGTTTTCAATTTGTCATTTGTATGGGAAATACCAGAAAGAACGTGGTTACTTGATCGATTTTTCCCGAGTCTTACAGAGAAATGTCAGTCAATGCATGGATTTATATACGAAGATGTGAGACAATACACTCCGTTTTCACTCTAAGACTCTGCTTTGGCAAACGCTCGTTGTGTACCAAATTTTACAAAATACAGTCCAGCTGTATAAAAAATATGATCCTAAGAATATATGGATTATATTGCTTATTTGAATGGGAGTCACCAGAGGAGGCATTACTATTCCGTCGATTTTTTCAAATTCTGAGTTTCGGAAAATCGATCGATTCGTATGGGAGGCACCGGAAGGTTACGGTAGTTATCATGTCTACCATAGCAGATAGACGGACATGGCTCAATCGATTTAAAAATAGTGATACATATTTAATTAAAAGATACTTTTACTTTAATACGTTTCATTTTCGGTGTTATCAATATATTGCTTCATTTCCTCGGCGAGGGTATAACAACTTATCCGCAACGTCAACATTGTGCAAATATCTCCTTTTTTTATTCATCTACTTATTTATGATTTTTCTACTTATTTATTAACGTATTAATTTGCTTATTTATCTGCCTATTTAGTCCACTGATGTAAAGAATGATCAAAATAACAACTACCAACTTTTCGGTTTCAAAACTGAAGTCAAATAAAACACACATTAATCTATGATTTCGATTAAACTTTTATTTGATTATTATGCCTGGACTCTGTCATTATGTACGAAATACATGATCGCCTCTAGATTGGTTGCAGCAGTATATTGAGGTAGTTTTTGACCACTTTTTCGCACATTTTGGGCGTTACGTTTGAAGATTACCCGCTTAAACATGATCTTGGTGGCTAATTGACGTCGCCAAAACGTGAAATTATGCTTTTTGGAAACTTCTCATGTAATAAAGCCAAAATCGGTCCTGTTGAATTAGTTTGAATCACCACTGTTGCAGTAAGTTTTAACTATTTTTTCGCGTTCTTCGGTTATTAAACTAGACAGCGAAGTGGCAAACCTTTCACTAGATAAATAACACTTCAGATGACAGGTATTTAACAGTTGACAGCCTTGGCAGACCGAGGGTTTTGATTTTTTTTATTTGAAATGTACATACATATGTAACGCAATTTAAGACGTCAAACCGATTTTTGCTTTTGTTTTATATATTTTTATTTAAGGACAGCTTCACGTAACTGTCTCGGAATTGGATTTTAAAATAATAATTTAACCGCTTTACCATATATGTATGTAAATCTGTACTTACATATCTCAACAACAGCACGAATAATGTTATTTTTAAGTTTGTTGAATGTTTGTAGTTTATTGAAGTAAACCAATGACTTTAGATAACGCTTAATAAAATAGCCCTGTGGTGATATAACGCATGATCAGTTCGCATAATGGTTGCATTTCTGGAACATTCTGCATTGAACATTGAACTCGTTAAATGATGTCACGGAAAGTATGACATGTTGCGTCACATTGTTGAAACCGCATACCGTCCAATGAGATTTTCATTTTCAAAAATTCGGTTTAATTACACTTCCTTATACATCATTTAATAAGACCAGAAGTGTCTCATTGAAGGAGACAATTTGGGCTACGAGCCATGTTCGTCTGTCAGCATGATACGAATAAATCTACATCTATCCTATCGTGATTTGGTATTGAAAATAGGCAAAATCATAAATCAAAATGATAGATTTGACAAGAAAAAAACAGTTTTATATTTCGTATGTACAGTTGTGTGAAAAATAATAGAGCCACCCCCAAACCTAAATTTCAATACTTAAAAATTTAGACAGATAATAACTTGCTCTAAACATTTTTGTTGTTTTTTATTTGGTATTATTAAAATATAAAAAAACATAAATTAAGTATTTGAATTCATTGCCCTAAACATTCAAATGAAAAAAAAACACCGTAAATCCTTTTTTTTCTGTGAAAAAAAATAGAGCCATCTACACAAAACTCCTAAAATTATTAAAAAGAAAAAAGAAATAAATTGGTTAATAAAACAATTGCTTACATAACATCTCATCATACCTCAGTACTTTGTAGAACTGCCATTATTTTTTATTACTGCGAAGCATCGCTTCGGCATGGAGTCAACTAACTTTTGACAAGTCGTGACTGGAATGTTCGTCCATGCAGTCTCAACCATTGTCCACAGCTCATCTTTATTTGATGGGTTCTTTCCTCTAAGACTTCTTTTGACATCGCCCCACAAGTTTTCGATGGGATTTAGGTCTGGTGATTGTGAAGACCATCCCAAAACCTTCACATGGTTGTCCCTGAACCACGCCTTTACCAACTTCGATGTATGTTTAGGATCATTGTCCTGTTGAAATATCCATTCAGGCGGCATTTCCCACTCAGCATAAGGCAACATAACTTCTCTTAAAATATTTGTATAAAATTTTGCATCCATTATATCCTGTATGCGATATAAGGGACCGACTCCGTAATATGAAAAACATCCCCATACCATAATATTACTCCCTCCATGTTTAACGGTTTTTATGGTATATTGAGGACAAAATTCTTTATTTTTGGGTCTCCGAACTTGAAGAGAACTTCGATCCGAGTTAAATAAATTTACTTTCGTCTCATCCGACCACAAAATATGGCGCCATTTAGATACGGGCCAATTTATGTGTTCCTTTGCGAATTGAAGTCTTTGTTTCATATTGCGCTTTGATAGAAAAGGCACTTTACGTGGACTTTTTGCTTTTAAATCATTTTTAAGGAGCATAAGCCATATTGTTCAACTATCCATATCAAGTTGATATTCCTTTTTAAGGGCGGATGACGTCACATAGGGGTCTCGTTTCACGTGGCGCTGTATTTTTCGTTTTAAAGTCTCAGATATTTTGGTTCTTCTTCCTCTTGTTTCTGGTTTGTCTTCATACTTTATAGCATTTTCTACCATTTTCCTTGAACATCCAATAATTTCTGCTATTTTTCTTTGCGATTTACCTTCTTGATGATGCTTTTTTATCAATTCTCGGCACTCCACGCTACAGTGTTTTCCTCTGCCCATTCTGTTAACTAATTTTTCAATATTTTTTTAAAATTATAGTAGAAATAAGACAGTCTGTCTTTTTACTCACTTTTTCAACAACAAAAAAAATTAAGAGAAGTTGCTTTTTACTTTAATATTTTTTTTAACTTTAAAATTGGCTCTATTTTATTTCACACTTGTTTCTCTTCAATTTGCATATAAACACTGATATCATTAGAAATGTTGCTTCAGTGACAGAGAAAATAACGGGATCTCAAAAAGAAGAAGACTTACTAATAATGCATAACAACACTTGTTCTAAAAATATTATGTACAAGGTTAAAAAAACATTTAAATATATAGAACAGCAGGTGGCTCTATTATTTTTCACACAACTGTATGTGATGAAATTAATTTGGAAACTCCCGAGAAATAATTTTTCTTTTGTAATTTCAAATGCGTAGATAGCAATAACTTAAATGTTCATCAATTGCATTGCTTTGTAATGAAAAGATACGGCCGAGTGAAAGTGCCCCGTATGATACCTGCCACAAAAAATTACCTAATTTAACCCGTATGTTACTGGGTTCATACTTTGCATTCAGTGATCCCTCTTAGGAAGCCACATGTGCAAACTATAACGTTGATTTATCAAAAATCAATGGTTTTCGCATAATTTCTAAGCAAGCGATAATTTATATGTATGTACATACGTATTTTCTGAGAAGAATGCAACGGATTTTCACGCTCCAACAACTACGAACCTACAATAGTAATTTCGTCAATATCTGTGTGACAAATCAAAGATATAATAGCTATTTTTACTATGAAAGTTTACTTTCTTCACATTTAATGACAATGAAATTAATTTTTTTATGTATTATACTTTTTTCCCACACATATTTTCGATTTAATGCACAAATTATAACACATAGATAGGTGGTATTTATAAGTCAGCTCACTTCCATTGGAGTCCGATTGCATTTTGTAAGCTCGAATGTCAGTCGCAGTCTTGGTATGTGGCAGCGACATTTTGCACGGATCATTTCGATCTATAAATGTCCATCAATAAATTTAAATTAATAAAATTCGCCTTGTAATTTTATATTAAGACTCGAACAATTTTACCAACAGACGTATTATACCCCCTCAATGATTTCTTCTGAGACATTTAGTCTGAGCAGTGACGAAAACAATCAAAATATACCGTATATTTCGACTGTATTAATTTACCATGTATGTACCTACATACATATGTACATATGTATGTATGTATATAATACATATTCGATGTGCTACAAGAAATTGTACATAGTACAAATTATACATTACATCCGAAAGAAAAACAAATCACTATTTTATCTTTTTCGTTGGGCAGACAAAGAGTTCAAACGCAGCCAAAACCTTATACTTTTTTATCTTATTTATGTAAAACAACGAAAAAAATGAGTGCGAAGAGAGGGAATAAATCAAACATAAATCGTTTACAGTCTCAAGAGAATAACACTCGTTATACCATGATCTCTCTATTACTCAATCCAAAAAGTCACTCATTTAAAAATGTACTCGTTTAATATATTTTTTTCTCACAATCAAATGATCATTCTCAGCGAGCTAAGTATTACTCTGCCACTCTCATTTGTTCTCTGGTTCACAATTTCCATCGTGGTATATATGTATATGTACATACATACATATGTATGTATATACATATCTGTTTTTTGATGCCGTAGCTTCTTGGTTAGTTTATCTCCTCAAGCCAAGATGCGAACGTACACAAACGTGCTTGTCTCATGTAGGATCACGCTTGAGCATGTTCCCCCGTGCACCCAGTAGAGTGTAGGTCATATATCAGACGAACCACGACAGCAGTCGATACGAATCAAAAACATGTTTTGTAAGTTTCTGAGTTGTTGTTTCTTTTTTTTCGCTGGATTTCTTCTTGTTTGTCTCGTTCAACTCCTTCAACTTCAACTGGTTTTTTGGAGTTTCTTTCTGAGTCTTGGTCAACTTTAATCTTTGTGGTTGCTGTTGCTGTTGTTGTTTTGGTTAAATCTAATGCCTCAATTGTATTTCAAGTGGGCTTAACTTGACGAGTTGGGCTACTGTATTACGTGTCTGTTGTTTGGCAACTCTTTTTCTCCATGTTCGTTGTTCCCCAGTTTTCGCTGTTTTTTGTGTACATCTAAGATGGTGGTGTTGTCGTTGTTGCTGCTGCCGCGGTTGTTTTTCTATGTGGATTTGAACACCAAACAACAACGTCGAACGATGTCTATGGATGGACGGCGGCAGCAACAACAATGACACCAATTGCTTATTATTTTAAGGGTTTCCTTTTCATGTTTTTGTTTATCGTCAGTTTTTTCATTTTACGCTTATTTGTTTTTCTCTTGTTGGTTCGCATTTAATTACGAAGAAAATCTGTCAGTTGTATTTGTAAGCTTTTGCGGCTGTTCTCCACTCCCCGTGAACTTAAAATCTGTGGCTACACACAAATAACGGAACGAATAAAATGGTTTTTGTGCAAACAGAATTTGTTTATCCATGGGCTGGATTGAAATATTAATTACACGGCATTCGCTTCCAAGTTAGAAATCGCAATAGAGATTTCAGTGAGTCGACAGATCCGCAATAGGAGATGCGTTGAGTAGGCACCAAAGTATTTTGCAATTGGAGCGACAGTAGTTTCCGATTGGTGAGTTTTGTATGGACAGATGTTCACGGCTGGACAGTCGAAAATAATCTGAGATCACACGTATGAAACGCAGAATATGGCTTCCTCCAGATCATATTAACAAGAATATTTTATTTTGCAAATCGGTTATTTCTGGTGGTGCAAGCAAATGTAACCTATTTCGATCAGATGGTACAGTGGGGAAATAAAGCCAACATACACCTTTCGATTATGACGTTTCTGTGAAACAGCAAAAACAATGACGAAAATGTTAAATATAATATTTACATATGTAGTACATCAAGAGATGCGAATAAACAGCATAAAGTATATTTAAGAGATATGACAAAAACAATAAAAGCAAAAACTTGAAAAATTTATCGAAAAAAAGTTTAAATACAGCTACGAAAGGAACATTTTAATTAAGAATTTGCACAGAAACGCTCTAGTTTTTAAATTTGTTAATATTTTGTTGGTCCTCCTTTGGCATCTATAATATAGCATTTAATGTATAGCCTTATATGTATTTAATGTATAGCATTTAATCTACAGGGTGGACCATAAGGGTGTTGGCAGTTTAAACATTCAATTTCTCGGTAACGCATGGCGCGGGGTGGCGGGGGGATATGTTGTTCGATGCGCCGCTTTCTGGAAATTTAGTCGCCATAGAGCCATTTTGTGTCCGAGCGTATTACGAAAACAATAAATCAGTGATTACTGCACGACGTTTGTATCGGCATGAACACGGTTTACACGATTTAAGTGAAGTTCCAAGCGCCAATGTGATACGAAAATGGATCAGAATGTTCGAAACAACCAGCTCAACAGTACCAATTACGGTTCGTGGTCGCCCAGTTTCTGCAAGATCAGCCGACATTGTGGAGCGTGTTTGTGTTTCAGTTCAGCGAAATCCGCAACAGTCAACACGTAAGAGAAGTCAGTCTTTGGATGTCAAAAGAACAACTTTACGACGAATTTTGAAACGTGATTTGCATTTGAAGGCTTATAAGACTCAGATAGTCCAAGAATTAAAACCCGATGATGCCAATAACCGACTTAACTTTGTCAATTTGATGCTAGAGCGGTTCAACAATTTCAACAACGTGATTTTTAGTGATGAGGCCAATTTTCACCTTAATGGCCATGTGAGCAAGCAAAATTGTCGGTTCTGGTCCGAGACTAATGCCCGACGCTTGCATGAATGTCCACTTCACAGCCCTAAGCTTGTCGTGGGCTGGGATAACGTCAACCGGTATTATTGGACCATACTTTGTTGAGGACGAAAGAGGGCATGCGATGACGGTTAGAGCGAACAATTATTGCAACATGCTAGCAGACTTTTTGGTGCCAGCTTTGCAAGAACTTCAAGGCAATACCTCGAGGATGTGGTTTCAACAGGATGGGGCCACATGTCATACGGCTAGGGTATCCATAGAGCTGCTGAAAATGTTTTTCCTGGAAAACTCATTTCGAAAAGGGGGAATATTGAATGGCCCCCACGTAGCCCCGATCTCTCTCCATGCGATTATTTTCTATGGGGCTACCTCAAATCGGTAGTCTACGAGAATAATCCGACCAATTTAGAGCAGTTGAAGAGGAATATTATTCAGGAAAGTAACAAAATACCGAGAACAACTTTTCAACGAGTTTTCCAAAATTTGCGACTTCGGTTCCAAGAGTGTAAAGCAGCCGAGGGAAGCCAACAACATTATTTTTAAGTCTTAAAAATTCCCATGCTTCTACTTTTTAAAAATACAAATATAGTTTTTTTATGTTTCGTAGTTTTTTTTTAATTGAATATTTAAATCGCCAACACCCTTATGGCCGTTATGCCCGTTATAATATGGCATCTATAATGTAATAGCAGTTAAGCGTCTTGATATTGATACTACTAGTTGTCCGTTATATCAGGAGTAATTTCTGACCAAGCTTGAATTGGCGCTGTTTTAAGCACGTCGCAGCTGCTAATTTTAGAGTTTCAAACTTTTTTCCTAAAACATGCCACATGTGTTCAATGGGGGTTAGATCCGGCGACTGAGATGAATTGAGTTGCCTTAGAGCATCTCGTATCACGTGCACTGTATATTTAGAATTTTTTGTCCTGCTGGAAAATCCATTGACCTCTGACTCCTAATTTAATCACAGATGGCTTCAAATTTGCTTCTAATATTTGCTTTGCTTGTAGATATAACGGTCCATGTTGTGCTTGATGAAAATTAAATTCCCAACTCTAGCCCGTCATTGATCTCCAAATCAGTACACTGCTGCCACCATGTTTAACAGTACAAGTTATACGTTTTGAATCGAGTGATGCGTTGGGTTTTCTCCAGACCTTTGATCGCCCATCACTTCCGAAAATGTCAGTAAACTTAACACGATTCCAAATTTCAGTTCCCTCGCCGATATGATCTAAGGCAAATTCTAACCGAAATTTACGGGTTTTCTCCGAAATTAGTGTTTTTTTTTTGCGGGCAACCGTTTCTTATAGTTCTGGAATTAACAATGTTGTTAGAAAATTTTGCAATATGTTCCACCAATTTCGATAAAGTAATTTTTGGATCTCGGCTTATTTCCTTAGGAATGCAGCTAATATCTCGTCTGCACAATATTTTTGGTCTATCCATTCAAGCCTTTTCGGCTGTATTATTATTATGATTTCCTACAATTGTTGAGCGGGTTAAATTAACTATTTTTGCAATATCTCTATAAGATTTATTCTCCTTCGCAGTTTTATTATTAGATTTCTAACTGAAATCTGCACCTCTTTATGGGTTTGCATCTTTTGCGCTTTTTGTCTTTGTTTCCTTATATACCTATATATACATATATGTATGTACATGTAGGAGCGACCACCTTCTTCTTTCCATGCAAAATTTCGTAGTTGTACTAATCTCTAGGAATATATATTTTTTCCATAATATTTTTTTGCACGAATTGACATAGCTTTTGAAGCATAACACAAATGCTAAAACGGATGTTTAATAGCAATTACCAGTTTTCCGTAACAATAAAATAGCAAGGTGTACTTTATTCCATCACTGTAAGTCCTATGTTTGGACAAACGGTGCCCTAAATCAATGTAATTTACGCAGTACGGTTAATCATGTTAGTGGTAACCTTATGTTGTGGGGGGCTGTACGTCGTACTCAGGTATCGGAATTTTGGTCTTTAGGGACGGATATATGGATAAAAGACATTTATTTGTACCTACTAAAAGATAATGCGCTACAAAGTGTACAGAAACTTAATATAGGGGATTCATTCAGGCTCCACTATGATAATGATCCCAAACAAAAACTTGTCATTGTCCAGAATTGGCTTGTCCGGAACTGCCCACACAATGTCGCATTGTAAATGGACAAATATCGTCTAGCAAAAATTATACCATTAGACGTCCTGGCCTACAGGCACGCTATAATGAAAATGTTACCATGTGTATTTTAGACCGAAAGGTTCAGCTTAATCGCCGAACCTCTTTCACGATTGGGAGTACTGATACCTCGTGATCAGAGCTCGAAATTATGACATTTCTGATTCTACAGATCTTAAACGTTCCTTACTTGAGGAATGCGGAAAATTGGCCTGAATCATATAAAAGAATTGACTAAAAAGAATACTCCGCTAAGTATAGGGTTATCCATATTTCGTTTCCAAGTAAACTTAAATAACACACATAAAGCTATGATTTCGATGAAACTTTTATTTCATTATAATGCTTATAATGTATGGATCTTGTCATTATGTACGAAGTAAATGTAAATGACTGCCTCTGGATTGATTGCAGCAGTGAATCCTTTCAAGGTAGTTTTCAGAAAAATGCCGCCTAATAACACTCCTAAACCATAATGCGCACCAAACAGTTACCTTTTCTGGATGCAATGGCATTTCCACAATCATTTGTGGATTCTTCCCACCTCACGTGCGACAATTTTGTTTATTAACGTAACCATCGAGTGAGAAATGAGCTTCATCGCTGAAGAAAGCCCACGTTTGGATCACCGATTGAAGGTCCACGTTTCGATTACCACTTTTGTAGTAAGTCTTAACTATTTTTACACGTTCTTCGGTTGTTAAACGATCCATATTCGTAAATGACAAGATTTTCACTAACTAAATAGCACTTCAGATAGCAGGTATTCGACAGACCAGCGGTTTTGTAACCACTAAATGGATGACCTTATATTAAGTCTTAATTATAAGAACACAAAAATAAATACTGTTTAAGCTTTATCAATGTTGGAAATTTAGTGCATCATTTAAGCTGCTAGCTCAAGAGTATAAAAGCATTCTTCATATTTGTGTCTGTCGCATATATTTCTTAGAAGAGGTAGTTTCTGTCAATTCTTCTAAATAAAATGTGCGATCGTTGCAACACGTATGAGTACACGTACACGCTACGAGTATCGGCTATTAAGTTTTGCACAGGATCATACCAATTATTTCGTCCACTGCAATATGTATCAAACAAGTCAAAAGCAGATATACGCAGATGTTTTTTTTTTTGTTTGGTAGCTGTCAATAAAAAAAAGTATTCCTATGATGGCTAAAACTTCTTCAGACATGTAAGATTGATTTGCGATTAACTGTTTCAAAGTTTGTCTATGTACTGTAATGTAATAGCGATGATCATTTTAGTCTGATAATTTGTAAGCACATATCTCGCACCTTAGTAGTATCCTTAAATGGGCACCTTTTTAAAATGAGCACTAACATCCCTGATAAATACCTCTGCATTCTTCCAGTACTAGTGTTTAATATACCTATACATATACGAACTCTTATGCTCAACTTTTCTTATAATCTGTAACACATTCTGCCAAAAAAAAATTACGCAAAATGGTCAATAAAATACAAAATATATATAATTCATCTAAGTTTTTTATATCGACTTAAAAGTAGGCCTCTTCTGAAATAACAGAACAACAAACGTTCCAATAATCGAAATAATTTTCAAACACATTTTCCGGAAAACACTTAAATTCTTGTCGTGAATTCGCTTTTATGTCTTTCATCGACTGAAAAGAAATGTCTCGAATTGGGATTTGGAAAGAGAAAAAAAGTCAGCTGTAGCCATTACAAGGGAATATGATCGATGACCGTTGTTGAGTTTTTAGTCGGAAATTTAATCACAATGAAAGCATTGTGAGACGATATGTTACCGTGGTTTTTTCTTTTTTTTTTTTTTTTTTGATTTTTTTTGGGAAATTTGCTCCCTCAAATGCCACATATTGCCTAGATAATATTCTACATATACATGCTGACCTTTTGGAAAGAACACCGAGTGCACAATGCCGCGATAATCAAAGGAAGCTGTCAAGATTACCTTGACTCCGAAGCTTTTTGATTGGTTTGCGTGTCAAATTCGTAAAACCACATCTCGTCATCAGCTATAATACGTTTTGTGGCTTCGGAATTGAGCCAATCTAGCATGTCTTCATGAAATTCGGGCCCTTCGGAAGGTTGATGGAGCCAAGTACTTTTTTTGACCACATCTCGATCGCATTTCAATGCACTTTACCACTCATACGCACGTGTTTTTGTCAATTCACTGTAAGACTTCTACGATATTTTCAGCACTCGTCACGTTAAATAAATTAAATATTGGGTGATTTTTTAAGACTTACGTTTTTCAGGTTGGCAGCACTGGTTGGGAATGGCGTCCAAACGTCATCTGTCAAAGTGAAAAGTGTACAGCATACTCTGCCATTTCATCATGGAAAGACTAACAAACGAGCAACGATTGCAAATCGTTGAAATTTATTATCAAAATTCGTGCTCTGTGACAAATGTGCATGCCGAATCAACAATTCGTGCTATTATCTCCAAATTTCGCACAAAATTTACTTTGTTGGACACAAAACCATCGATTCGCACGCGTAGAGTGCGTACCGAAGAAAATATTGCAGCCGTAGCGACCAGTGTTAATGACGATCGTGGAATGTAAATTCGTCGCCGTTCTCAGCGATTGGGCATGTGTTACCCAACCACAAAGAATTTTTTTGCCCCAATTGGCTAAGTTGAACTTGGTTGACATGTGGTTTCATCAGGACGGTGCAACATGACATAAACATGGGATAAATTTGGTGAGCAGCTTATCTCTCGATATCTCCCTGTGAGTTGAGCCCTAAGATCTTGCGATTTAACGCCTCTTAATTATTTCTTGTGGGGTTGTGTCAAGTCGTTAGTTTATGTGGATAAGCCGAACACTATTGAAGCCTTACAGGATAACATAACACGCGTTATTGGTGGATGCTCGAAAAAGTGACGAAAAATTGGACCTTCCGAATGGACATTTTGAGAAATTTTTTATAAAAATTAAATGGCAAAGACTAATTTATCGATTCCAATAAACAATTTTAATATACGACGCAAATTTGAGTGTTTTATTCGATTTAAAAAAAAAAAAACTACGATTAAAAAATCACCCTATATTATACCATTTGGATTTTCGCAACAGTGTGGTAGATCACAAATCCAACTGGACAAAATTAATTCTCACTTATGTATTAAACAAAAAATAAGTTCAAATTTGTAAATGATTGTAAAAAATCAACTTTTTTTAGAAAAACGTTTTTTTTTAGTAAAATGACGCAAAAAGTAAATGGTTCACATTGTCAACAAAAAATATATTTTTAAGATAAAAGATTGGTTTCTTAAATACATGCTCTGAGATTATTTGTAGTTACATATTACTAATATTTACGTTGAATACAACTAATTACTAATTAATCATATACAGGGTTGCCCATATTCGACGGACCCATGTTTTTAAAAAAAAAAATCAAAGAAAAAAATAAAAATTTGGCGGTTGGCAATCTTATTCATTTAATTTGTTCCAAGTAGATTTGTTTACATCAATTTTTGAATATGATATCTCTCAAATGGCCGCCTCTGGCGTTGATGGCGTATTGTGCCCTTTTTGCAGCATTTTCCATCGTTTTCGCCAACATTTCGGCCGGAATAGCGGCTATTTCTTCACGAATGTTGTCCTTGAGCTCTTCTACGGTTCTTGGCTTGTTAACGTAAACCTTTGACTTCAAATGTCCCCACAAGAAGAAGTCAGCGGGCGTCAAATCGGGCGAACGCGGTGGCCAGTCCAAATCACCACTTTTCGACATCAAACGGCCCGGAACCAAATTCTTCAGAAAATCGATTGTTATGCGATTTGTGTGCGGTGGAGCGCCGTCTTGTTGACGCGATAACGCTCCTGGTTGATGGTAACAGCATGGCCATTTTCGTTTTGGAAGAAAAACGGTCCAATGACCGTTTTCGCACTAACGCCGCACCAAACTGTGACTTTTTCGTCATGAAGAGGCAATTCTTGAATCTCCTGAGGATTTTCAGTGGCGTAAATACGGCAAATTTGCTTATTTACGGTCCCATTCAATGTGAAATGGGCTTCATCGGACATGATAATTTTGTTCAAAAATTGCTCGTCATCATCGGCCATTTCGATGACTCGTTGGGCCCATTCCAATCGACGAGGTTTGTCCGCAGGCAACAATCTTTGCGTCAATTGAATTTTGTACGGGAACAAATGCAAATCAACGCGAATAATCCGTTGTAAAGTGGACTGAGCCATGCCCAACTGCTGAGAACGTCGTTTTTGGGATGTTCTTGGGGATCTCTCAACACTGGCTCGTACGGCAGCGATATTCTCGGCCGATCGCCTTGGTCGACTTTTATTTGGCCTCTTCGGATTAGAAAGAGCCTCACCAGTCGAAAATTTTTCGTATAAACGCTTAATGGTGTTCTTAGAAGGCGCACTTCTCACATTTTTTAATATTTTAAAAGCACGTTGAGTTTTCACAATTGACTTCTTCTGTTGAATGTAAATTTCAACTATTTCAGAGCGCTCGCGTGGCGTGTATTGTTCCATGGTAAAAATCTGCTTGGACTGACGCTTCAAACGCGGTATGTCATTAAGCGATCTGACATCTCTGTCAAAAGTTATGGCGTTGCCAGATGGGTCCGTCGAATATGGGCAACCCTGTATATAAATTTGTAAATAAATTTCTTTTGAAAACCGAACGAACTTTCCGAACAATCCGATGTTTTGGGAGAAACAGTAGTCATAATTTTTACAATGAAATCATTGTTTTAAGAATAGATCATCTCTATCGTCAGATATGATCCCACAAACACAGCACTCTCCTTTTAAAAGGAGTCACAAATCGTGATTTTAATGCGTGTAGTCTTAAAATAGAACAACTTAAAATAGAACTGAACAATTTTATACCGACACCCTTGGATTTTATGATTTCACTGCATACAGCTGTTTGGTTAAAGTTTTGGCAAGTTATTTTCAATCCAGCAATCGAATCTGGGATATTTAAAGTGCATTTGATTCTCCCAGACTTTCGGGTTTTATGAGTTCCCACGATTTAATGGAACAGCAACCTCAGTCAATATATTCACTCCGGGTATTCTTTGCAAAGTTGATAATAATGCTCGGATCATTAAACTGTAATTACTTTTTCGAAGCGATCTGTAATTAGAAAACATAATTTATTTTACATGGGCTTAATCAATTTCAGTTGTGTTTAGAACGTATAGCAAATTTGAAGCAATTGACTATTTTTGTTTTTCTTTCATGATATCCCTGTTGTCCCATTTCCTAATTTGAACGGCATAAAATCTGTATTCTTGTGCAACATTCGTAGTAAACTACAAAAACATTTAAATTCCAAGTTATGGTTTTGTCAAAACAAAAGCAAAATGCAAATTATGGAGGCGAAATATTATTAAATGAAATCAACATTCTATTTAAAGAAATTTATTATTTTCATTTGAAGCGTTTATTTATTATTAAAAACCTTGAACCATTCAGTGCATTAATACTATGTAATATTCAAATTCCTTTCAGAACAAAAGAGGAAAATAATAAAAACACCAATGATGATGAACCATCGAACTGCATGAGATCTACATGCCGGGAGAGAAGAGTATGTGTTGCACCCAAATTCAAATACAGAATATCGAGTATAGAAATATCGCTTCTCCTATTCTATATATTTTTATTATGCTTGTTGTAATAATTGCTTCTATTTGCCTGTCAGCAAGTGAAGGGGTTCCACTGGAACTTAGCAGCGAACTGTAATGTTGGCGATACATCTGGTGATGTTTTTGAAATTATTTCGGAAGATGACTGTCATTCCAAATTTATGAAATGAGGGCATTATTTGCAAAGTTGCCGTAATTTTATTATCACACATCTGCAATATGTGATAGATGTCATTTCCAACATATCGCCGATTAACTTACATTTATTCCGAAAATCCCAATTTCAGTGAGAACCGTTTCCGTTTAAGATCGACAACAATTTCTAATTCAAATAAAAACCATTCATCAATTACAGTAAAGGCAAAAAAATGTTTATAGCCATCGAATTTTTCGCGGCCCAAATGGCAGTGAATCAGATTTTCATAAACATTTCCACGTTTATAGAAAGCGCACTTAAAACGAACTCTGCTTATAAACAAACACGATTTGTAACCATTGAACTGAATTTTGTAAACAATTTCCTACGTTTACATTGCACAATGTAAATCGTCTTGGACCAAATAACTTCACACGAACTCCAGCGCTGAGACAACAAATGTCGGAGTCAATATATGTACTAAGCAGACACAAAATGCAATCCAAATGTAGTTCTTAAAGCAAGTCAGCTTCGAGCACTTTCATAATTGGAAAGAACGAGTTAGTACCAAAGGAATTCTGAAATTGTGTCCAAAAATGATTTTTCTCCTCGATGACAACAATTTATGAGTTGGTATTTTAAGGAAGCTTTAGAGTTGAAGTAAAGGTTAACGATGAGTTATTACATTACATATGTATTGTATTCTGACACCAAGAGAGCCACGATGCCATTTAAAGTTAGCTTCTTTTTGCTCCTATTAAGCTTGTTAGCTTTTCTTAATATTTTTTTTTTTTTTTTGAATTCTGTATTTATTACAATCTGTCCTTGGACATTCAGTAGTATTTACATTGGCCTACATGCTACTTACATACTAAAATTTTATTTTTACATATTCGGGAACACTTCCTTGAGTGTCCCTACTGTTATATTCGTCCTAAGTAGCCAGGTCCTGTGTGATTCTCCTCCTTAGTCTGGTAAGTAATGGTGTTTCGTTCATCAGATTGCACGCCAGCTGATTCGGATGTTGTTTAATACGATTCATGTATCTAGCGGAGTATTTTTGGACTTCTTCCTTAATGAAGGGTGTTTTCAATTCCCTTTGCAATTGTTTGTTCGAGAAGTATCTGGGTGCACCAGTAATGGTTCGCAGTACTTTGGATTGAAAGCGTTGCAATATTTCAAGGTTGGATTTTGCTGCAGTTCCCCATAACTGGATTCCATATATCCATAGGGGCTTTAGGACGCATTTATAGATTTTTAATTTGTTATCTAGGGATAATTTGGATTTGCCATTCAAAAGCCAATTTAAGGGTCTTAATTTGAGCCCCAAGGCCAGTCTTTTTGTAAATATATGCTTTCTCCAAGTCAGTGTTCTGTCCAAATAAATGCCTAGATACTTTGCATCATTTGCTTGAGGTATTGCCACATTATTAATAGACACGGGAGGGCAAAATCCTCTCCGAAGTGTAAACGTTGCCTGAACCGATTTCGTTTCGTTTGCCTTTATTCTTCTTTCTGCAGCCATTTTGTTATGGTATCGAGATGATTTTGCAATTTTCTAGATGCTTGATCCGGGTTGACATCAGTTGCAAGAACAGCTGTATCGTCTGTAAACGTTCCGATAAGAGTCCCTTCTTCTGTGAGTAGATCAGAAGTGAAAATCAGATATAAGGTAGGACCAATAATGCTGCCCTGAGGTACTCCCGCATGCGATTTAAGCATGTCCGACATGTCTTCGCCATGTTTAACAAAAAAGGTTCGCTCAGATAAATAGGATTTCAGAAAAATGAAGAAATTCGTGGGTAACATTTTTCTCAATTTGAATAATAACCTTCGTGCCTATCAAAGGCGTGTGAAATGTCTAGAAATGCCGCATTGCAATACTTTTTCGTGTCGAAAGATTTATTTATCAGTTCAACTAATCTATGAACCTGTTCAATCGTCCCATATCCCTGTCTGAAACCAAATTGGTGATCAGGTATTAGTTTTTTTTACTCTATTATGGGGTTTAATCTTCGGAGAAATAAAATTTCGAGGACTTTTGATGATACAGGTAGGAGGCTTATGGGCCTATAAGAGGAGGTTTCTTCAGGTGGTTTTCCTGGTTTTCGTATCATTTTCACCTGAGATATTTTCCATTGTGGCGGAATGTACAACTTTAAAATGATTGCATTGTATATTCTTGTTAGAAGCTGTAAGCCTTGCTGAGGCAATTCTTTTAAGACTTTAGCAGTGATCAAGTCGTATCATGGAGCTTTTCGGTCTTTTAAATCAGCAATTATATTTTTAACTTCGCAGGTGGTAATTTGTGTAATAGGCAAGTCCATCTGGTAATCTTCATTTAGAAAGTTGTGCAGCTCATTTAAAAAAGTGTCATTACCATGTTGTTCATTAGGTACGAACACTTTCTCCAGATGTTTTGCGAAAGTTTCAGATTTTTCAGAATCACTTTTAGCCCATGTATTCTGTATGGTTCAAATAGGGGGATCGTGTTTTATGGACCTGTTCGTACGCTTTATTACTTTATATAGAGAGTAGTCGGTAGCTGCAGTTGCATCTTAAATTTTTCAGATCTCAATCAGTTTTTCTACTATCCTCTACACTTACGATCTCTTTGGGTTCTTTTGTTAACTTATTTAGAACCACTTTGTCGGGCGGATATCTAGTTCTCTGCCACTTTTTTCTTGCCTTTCTCTTTTCAGCCACTTTTTCTCTTATACTCAATGGAACTTTGTTCCGTTCGGGTATATTTTTTTTATTCAAAGGGGTAGAATTCCAAGCTGCTTGTTGGATAATATTATTAAACTGCTCAACTCCATTTATTATATCGTTATCTGAGTTTAAAGCAATGTGTAAATTTACATTAGCTTTTACCAAATGTCGAAAGAGATTCCAGTCAGTCCGTTTATTATGGAGTACACAACTTCTTGATGCAGGCAATATTTTTCTGCCCAGAGTTACCTTTACTGGGGTGTGGTCAGACCACAAGTCATAAATGGATTCACATTGCACTGTCTCTTTCTTAATACCTCTTGTCACACAAAAATCTAGTAAATCGGGGATTTTGCTGCAGTCTGTTGGCCAATAAGTCGGTTGTGCACTTGATATCGTGTATAGGTTCATTGATTCAGCTGCATATTGAAGTTGACGACCTTTCGTTGTTAGCCTGGAGCCCCAGAGGGTGTTTTTGGCATTGTAGTCGCCACCTGCGGCAAAGGTATTACCAAGTGTTTTGAAGAACTCCTTGTACATTTTACAACTTATTTTGTGTTTGGGGGGACTATATATAGCGGAGATACTTATTGGGCCAGACCAATCTTCAACCACTATTGTTGTGGCTTGTATTTCTGCCCTTGCATATGAGTTTGACAAATGATGTTTTATGTTGTTTCTTATAAGTATTCCAGAGCCTCCGTGTGCTGTACCATCTGGATGTATTGTGTGATAGAACTTGTAGTTCGGTATAGAAAAATAATCCTTACGGGTAAAATGAGTTTCAGAGACAAGCAGAATGTCGATATTATGCATATCTACAAGTGTTTTGACTTCCAGGTTGTGTTTAGATAACCCGTTTGCATTCCACAAGACTATTATCAATCGATCGAATTTATGGCATTTTAGACATTAGAGTTACCAACATTGTGGTCATTGCAGTCATTTGCTGCATCATCTGCTTCATTACCGCCATCATTTTGCGGAATTCATCAGTGAGTGTAGAGATCAATATGCTCTCTGTTGGATTTGTATCAGGTTCTCTTTTATTATGTCTTGGATTGTTTCCGTTTCTAGCGGTTTCTGCATATGTGAATCCATGGTGCCTTTCATCGGCCTTGCCTTGTAGAGGTGCCGGGTAATTTGCACCTAAGGCTGGAAAAGTGCCTAGCAAGGGGGTGCCAGGTTGTTTTTCAGCAATAAGAGGGGCTGACTCTACGGGACCTGACGAGGGGTGTTTGTCAGGCTACTTGCCAGCTTTACGAGGGCCTGGTAAAAAGGGGGAGATAACCAGGAGGTTGCCTAAAGGTAACATTTTTATCAGAAACAACGCGAGATGTTGTTTTCTGCTGGGCAGAATTATCGGCTCTTTTGGTCGAAGGGGTTTTATTGGGGTTAATGATCTTTTGATAGACCTGGCAACCTTTATAGTTTGCGGGGTGATTTCCCTCACACAAAACACATTTTACATTTGCAGTTGGAGCTTTTCGAGAACAGTTCATTGATAGATGCTCTCCAGCGCATTTAATGCACTTGGGTTTTCTATGGCACCCAGCCTTAGTATGTCCGTAGTGTTGACAATTAGAACATTGTACGATTTCCCTCGTTGGTCGAGAAGGTTCAAAAGACACGATCGTGTTAAGCAATCTTTTAATTTGATATACATCCTTGTTGTTTTCATGTGGCTCTAATTCAATCCTAAACAATGACAAGGGAAGTTGGGTATACCTGTTTTTTATATTATGGACATATTTGACGTTGTGTCCTAAATTTTTAAGAGCATCAACAATATCCTCCGCATCCGTCGAATAATGGACATTTCTTAACACTACTTTAAAATTTCTTTCCTCTTTCAATTTAGAAGTGTAGAATTCTGTATTTTTATTTTCCAAAACTTTCACGATTTTCGAAAAGAATTTCGGGGTTTTAGGTAGTATTTTCACTTTATTGTGGTTTAGTACCTTAAGAACGTATCCTTCATTTACTTTTTCGTTTTCTTAATATGATAATTTATCTTTAGTTTTCTATCATGATTTTTTTTGTTTGTCATTCTCGAATATTTGTTGAAGTGAATGAAACGAAAATTTGACTTTAAAATTAACACAATGAACTTCACTTTTAATGAGGTAAATTTGATTAATCCCTTGAAGTTCCTTTTAACACTGCTCGATTGCATAGTACATACTGTATATGTATACTATATTAAACTAGCTCGTACAAACACTCGGGTCACTTCTAGAAAAGTGGGAATATTTTAGAATGTTTTTTGGAATTTTATCATTTGAAACATCTCAATGCAATTTTTATAGTAATCGTCGTAATGAAATGAAACTAATGAAAAATACCAAAAAAATTGAAATTTTCAATCGAAAATACGTTAATGGACAGAGACACAGAGAGGGACATACTTAGATCTTTACAACGATTAACAACATGTATAAATTATGAGGTCTCAGATGATTATTGCTAGTTTTTACAAAAAAAGTGTAACTCCGTTTTATGGTGTTGGGCATGAAAAAGGCATGGTGCCGGTGTCGACGATGACATAGACTACTCAGCACCGACCGAAACAATCTGTTTAGAAATAACAAACTTATGAGGTGCCAATGGGTATTCATTAGGCTCTGAATACGATTTGAGTAATCCAAAGAATGCCCAAATGAATGCAGTTCGTAAGCTTCTGAATACCATTTCAGCAATCCAAAGAATGCCCGGCGCTTGGTAAGACAAATTTAACGCCGAAAGTTATCGAAAGCGTTGGTGAAGTCTATTATATTTTTACGACCATTCGACGTGTGAAAGTTTACCAACTTATCAAGAGCACAGGTATATCGCATGGCACAGTGATTTCAATTGTATTTTATCAACTAGCTATGATAATTTTGCCACATAATGATACCGACTACCAAACTCAATGAATTTTACCCCGAATAAATGTTGCGTGGTTTGAAAAAGATGTAAAATAGTTGCATCAAATATACACAGTTGCAAAGTGTCTGCGTTGAGAAATAAATTTGCATCAAAATAGGATGAGACCCATCATATTTTTTTTAAATCGTATTGACCCAGCCTGTTGCTACGATGTATAGCATAATTTACCTTTTAGTCAATAACACTTTTAGCCAATTTCGGTAAATATATATCTTTTTAACTGAGTTTAAAAATCTTGGCATAGAAAGTTACCATTTTGAGGTTTTTTAAAAATTAATTTATACGTTTTGGGATTTCTTGGAGATTCACAGACTTCCAATAAAAATGTCCTCCAGCGCGATAACCTGGTATTTAATGTTACGAAGCTCTTATTTTTCTTTCTTAACGTTCCATCTAAACTGAAATTGGATTTAATTTTTTTTTTTTTTTTTTTGTTGTCTTCGTTCTGTAAAACTAACAATAATGACATACATGCGTGATACACATTTCTAGCACCCGGTATTTGTTCAATTATATCAATGTTTATTTAACAACCAGAGGCTATTTTCAAATGATTGAGAGCTACGGGCAGTCACTTGAACATTTTCAATGCCAAATGAAGGAAAAAGTGTTTTTTTCAGTTTTAGGTCTCGCGGAAAGAGCATCCGAAAACTAAACATTTCCCAACACAAAATCTTGTTTACAACAATTTTTGTGTTTGTAGTTTTACATGCAAATCGAAACAAAACAAAATCGAAACTGAAATCCTTGAGATTTCACAATCTGTTTACAATTCACAGAGGAAAGCGATCAGATATTGTAAACTAATTTCGATTGCCGATGGTGGGCCACTAGTAATTTCCACAGCATTTGCAAATGAAATTTTTGTATTTCAAATTACAAACTTATAATCATTACTACATCAGTTGTGTGAATGTTGAACAAAGGAAAATATAGATTTTTATTTATATATAAATTTATTGGCAAACTTTCGGTTCGAGATAAGCTGAGTCGGTGATGCAGACATAGTGATATAGTCGGTCCAGTCTTCAATTTTCGCAAAAAAGTTTAGCCGTGGTACATATCGACAAAAGTTCTTCCAATTTGCTGATCTCATTCAAATAATAAAACTTGTCACTGTCCTTAAAATAGAAGTCGGCTATAGCGCTGCAAAAATTAAATTGTGAAACGTTTTAGGAGCTTCTGCACCTCTCAATAAGTTTCTTTAATATAATACAGGGTGGCGCAATAGGACGTGCATATTTAAAAAATAGATTAAAAAATAAATACAAAATGTATGGTTAAAATAAATCTAAGGCATTGTAGAGTAATAAATGGAGTTTATTTTTAAAAAATAACATCATCTAAATGGTGACCCTCTCTTCGACGGCACTCCTCCAACCGCAAACGAAAATTATTGAAAACTTTCTTCAGTAATACTGATATAATGGCTGCCATTTCACCACGGATATTCTCCTTGAGCTGAACGATGTTTCTTGGATTATTACTGTAGACTTTGTGTTTGAGGTATCCCCACGAAAAAAAGTCAAGAGGCGTCAAGTCTGGACTACGTGGGGCCATGGGAGGCCTCTTTTCGAAATCAGTCTGCCAGGGAACATCTGCGTCACCACCGCCATGGAGTCATTTGATGTGTGACAGGTAGCTCCATCTTGTTGGAACCAAGTTCTGGAATTCACTATTCTTGAACTTTCAATTTCTGGAGCCAAAAATCCGTCCAACATCTCAACATAGCGTTCCGTATTAACCGTGACGTTTTGGCCCCGCGCATTTTCGAAGAAAAAAGGACCAATTATTCCTCTGCCAGAGATATCTGCCCATACTGCCACTTTAGGACTATGCAATGGTTTCTGGTGTTTGATTTTGGGATTTTCACTGTTTCAGTAACGACTATTTTGACGTAAACCCATTCATAAGGAAATGAGTCTCGTCAGAGAAAAGGATATTGTCAAAAATGGAAAATTGATTAAGCATTTCATTAGCAAATGCGAGCCTTGCTATGAAGTCAGACTCTTTCAATTCTTGTGTTAATTGCAGCTTATATGGATGCAGTTTAAGATCCAATGTTAAAATTCGTTGCAAACTTCGTCGCGATAATTGTAAGACAGACGATCTCTTGCGAGTCGTCATTTGTGGATTTCCTCGTACTGACTCCATAACTCTCTCAACATTGTCTTCGGTCCTAGATGTTCTTGGGCGACCATTTGCTTGTGGTTTAGAAGTTGAACCGGTCTCTTCAAAACGCTTTACCCATATTTTAATTAAATTAGCACTCGGAGGTTCACTAATTCGCCGTAGTCCATATTCATCACAATATAGTCGCCTAGTAGCAATATATGAACGAGAGTTCTTGTAAAACGCGCGCACGCAAAATGCGCGACGCTTCCCGTCGAAGTGATTCATAGCAGCTAAAACTCCATGAGCCCGCCAACCCAACGATGTAGACAAAAATCGCGTCTTCTGGTACTTCCCACTGAAATTACCGTTTTAACTTATATTTTGTCCGAGAATGAAAATGGACCGCATTATTACGACCATTCTGTTGTCCCCCAACAAATTGATTGATGTTCTGAAACGTATGTTTTCCCTGTCACACTTAATTCGTAGGCTGCAGTGACCTGGATTTGTGTCCATTGTGTTGCTCTATAATTGTTATAATTGCTAAATAAAATTTGAGAAAGCGAAGGCTACCATACAAATGACAGGTTTAGCCTATATATGCTTATGGTTCTGTTTTCTACGAAATGACCGGTTTAGCCTATATACTCGTATGCTTATGTTTCTATTTTCTACAAAATTACACCATTTCAATCAAATTTGATGCAACTGAAGGCTTTGCTAAGATAGTATAAGCAAATGGGCAAGCGCTGTCAAAGTAATTCTGCTACCTTCCATGCAAATCGACCGATATTTTTCTATACCTGCCGCTTCCAAGACGGCAGCAAAGACCCAAGCCGACCCGAAATTTTTCTGATAGGCATCATCGGCGGCTGATATTCGGCTCTTAACGTAGCGGCCACAATTTATAGCACCATTAGGATTTGTTTACCTTCTCTCGCTTTTTTAATACATAAATTTATATATAAATCTGCCTTATGAAAATACTTCTTAAAACAACTACAGGCAAATTGCAACTTCCGAATATGAAAATTTACTTCAGGATTTGCCCATAAAAATGTGTGATCATAGAGTTTTTTTGCAAAGAAAATTGTCGGACGTTTCTTATACAAAAGTAAATTCTTGCGCAATTTTCAACTAATAACTTTCCGCAATAGAGTCTTAGTCTTTCATTCTATTATTTTATATAATCTTAAAGCCATTAAAAATAGGTTTCGTATGGAATTTATTATAAATTTAACCTTCGAAATAATATCGGCTGGTTGGAATTTGCCACCTACTAATGGAAGTCGATGAACGCCGTTAGAAGCGGCGGCTTGTATGTTGGAAATGAAATCGTCGGGGACAGCCGCTGCTTATCTCGCGGTCAATTTTGTTTTTTTTTCGACTGGAGCAATTGTAGTGGCGTTTCAAACCTCCTTACATATTATTTTTATATTTTTGCATCAATTTTGATAAAACAAAATTATTTATTTATTCTTAACTGTATAATGATCTAAGCATTGGACTAGATTAATATTTTGATAATTATAAATAAAAAAATATTAAATACAACTTTGACGTCACACTTCGAACTGTACAAAGTAAGAAAGCCCTTTCTGTTATGCTCAACAAAACTGAATGGTTTAACCCACATCCTCAGCTTCATATTTTTCAAGCAGTTGCATTGAATTCAATCAAATTTGATACTTGTCATGTAGTTATATACGATAGTTGTAAGCACACATTCTGATATTAAGATGTGTGCCTGGATACGCAGTATCAAAGATATTCAGAAACCATTAATTTTTATTTGTGGACAGGTTTTGTTATATACCTGCAGTGTGAACGTAATTTGTTCGTTCCTTGTTTCAATAGCTTTTGTTGTATTTTACGATCCTTATTGCAATGTTGTTCGTAAAGGGAGTTGTCAATACATCCGAATCTGTTGAGATATCAACCGTAAAAAGAATACAAAGAAAAGATCCGAGAACAGTTTTTATGGAATCTCAGCAATTCATGGTCGTTTGAGAAAATAGCATCACATTTGACTCTACGACTTTGACGGCTTTTAAAAACGTTTTAAAATTTGGGCTTGCAAGCCCACATGACTGAAATTTAGAAATGTTGATCATCTATATCCTCTTTGTGCAAGAGCTTTCATTAGCGTTTTGCAATCGTTATCGCAAATCGTTATCATTCTTTCTAAAATCAACCTGATGGTCAGCGATGACGATTTGAAGTGATTAAAGTTTTAAAATGTCAGGTGTAGCGTACAGTTCAAGAGAATTTTCTATTTTTATATTTTGAAACTTTTTAAGTCTCAGAGCTTACAAACGAATCACTGCCTAATATTTATAAAATCATAACTTTTCGTGAGAAATAAAGGGAAAATGTCCAATGCTCTTTGTAGCATAAACATCCCTGTAATAACACTCTCAGAGAGCTGTATATCTACTTAAAAAAAATGTCAACTGCCCAAAATTTCTGCAGTATCATAAATGCATGCTTCTTATAGAAAATGAAAATTTCGTTTGAACTATGTAATAGACTTCAGTAGAAAAACTATCTCGAGTAGATTTGATAAGTACGATAAGAGACTGATAGGTCTACAAGATGAAGCCGGAGTTTTTGGAAAATAATTCAGCCTTATTATTTGCTTCTATTGAATAACTACATAACTCACAGCAAGTCTGGGGTTCAAATATCATGTATTTTGTTACGAGATCGCAATTTTTTTGAGTTCACAAGTTTGTAGCACTGATCTACAAACTTGGCAAAAAATTGACTGCAGAAACGAAGCATGTTTTTTTTCAACTAATCTGAAATCTGAAAAATTGGGCTATCACGTCTTGTTCATTTTTTATAGTATGCTGGCAATACTGTAAAACAGTCAATACTGACACTACAGTTTCACACTTATTTATTTGACAGAAGCCCACATTTATTCTAAATCTTCATAATAGTAGCGTTTTATCATATCAGGGAGATTGTGTGTTACAGATTCAAGCTATTTCTGCTTTGTGTGTGAAGAATATTTGGTTGGAAAAAGAGGACGTACAATATCAGAATCATTAAAATATGCATATTTATATTATTTTAGTTTTGCTGCCAGAAACTTGAACAAACCGTAGGCACCGACAATGTTTTCCAATAGTTGTAGAACTGTTTTGTACAAGTGATCAAATGGCTAGAAGATCTATTTCGATTTTTCAATTCCAGTACATTGGAGAGAGTCAGGTGACCACCAAACCGATGTTATTTCTATTTAATAAAAGTTGCTGGGTTCAATATGAAAAATCGACAAAATTTTACCTACGCGAATGTCTCATCGGTTTCCAAACAAGTTCAACGCACACCAAATGATCCATTACCAGTCATTCCGAAACACCTTTCACCAGCAGTGGTAGTTTGTATCAGGCTGATGATGAACGCCATTTAGTGACTCAAGTTGAGCTGAATGATATAATTCGGGACTTACATTTAATGACGCAGAAGACGCAGAATTATTAGCTTCACGCATGCCTGTAGCGGAAACATCTTGCAGTTAGAGCAAAAGTAAGAAACTATTTTAGAAGCTTGGAATTAGTATTTTGAAAAGAAACTCTATTCTACACTGTACCGATGTTGATGGTTTATGGCGAAAATTGAACCAGCCATGTGGCAAAACTGAATGGAGATTATTTATTGATAGCTCTGAGTACAGTTTAAAGACTCTTCTTTTGCATAATGGAAATGAAAACCCATCCATACCAATTGCTCATCTGTGGTGACCTAGAAGTGTGGGATTTAAATTTCTTTGTATATATAGTATAGACCATCGTAAATAACTATAAATTAATCTGTTTCAGGTAACCGCTAGGAGCGGTGAGAGACGAACAAGGAGAGCGTGCTCAGCAAGATTTAATGAAATTTGAAAGAAATTATCAAGGATTTTGGGACAAAAGGATGCGGGGAGACTATTGCTGGACTCTTGAACCTAAAACCAAACCAACAAAATACAAACGACGTTCAAATAACGTCATTCACTTTCGAAAAATGCATTGATTTCTAAATAAGCTAAAGCCTTTTTATGTAAAAAACGAACAAACACATTTTTTTGTATCTCGAAAACCTGAAGTACTGAAAAAACCCAATTATGAATTCGCATTTAGCCCATCAAATTACATTAGGAAAGATATCTGGTTACTCCCGTTAAGAACCTTGTTGGATAGTGTAATTGGAATAGATTTTCGTTTTTTTGTGAAGAAACGCAGAAAAAAGTGTAATGGCAGCATCTTTTTTCGAAAGCTTTTGGTAGTTGACGAAAACTTTCATACATTTTAAAAAGCCCCAATGCTTTTGTTCATAGACGGTTCGTTTAGCTACCGTTTTGCACTATTTGTGGGGACAGGCTGTGAGACTCATTCTATTTAAAAATTAATGCTTTATTTTTCATCCTATTTTTGACATTCGCATAAAAATTATAGTTTATGGAATAAACAATTTTGGACCTCTGATCACGTTTGGTTTATTATTACTAAGTGTTGATTTCTCAAGTCAGAAAGCAGTGTTTTCAACGACACCCATTAGATAATTAGGCATTTCCTGTTCTATTTTCCTATTCTGACTTTAGCCGCAAAAGCGTGCAGTCTAAAGTCGTCTGATTTTCTTGGTTTTACATTTGCTTATTTTTGCTTTATGTTTAATTTTAGTTGCTTTAACGGAAAGAAAACATGGCAATTCTTTTTTATTTAAATAACTTTAATATGGTAATGCCTTTAAAAGTAAAAACAAAACTGAGGCTTCCCCGTTGTTTTCATTGTGAGTTAGTTTTGTTCAGGTGTGATTTCAGTACTTGTCAAAATAATAAATACGTTGCTCAATTCTTTAATATGTTCGCAGTCTGCTGTAGTTTTTTGGAAAGGCTAGTTATAAAATATATAGTAAACAAAAATCAGCCATGGGTCGGAATAGTCATTGTTCTCTGAAGAAGAGAAAAATTGTTTCAAGACTAAGATAAAGTGGCCAACGTCTTCCTTCTATAGCAGAAACTACGAATCGTTCACTATTTTTTGTACGAAATGCTTTAAAGCCTAAAAAGCCCATCGAAACTCGCGGAAGACCCAAAAAACATCAAAAACAACAGAAATCCGTATTGTAACACTTGCGAAGGAGGACCCGTTTGTGTCTTCAAGAGCGATTTCAACAGAAATTGGAAATGTAATTTCATTGCGAATGGTTCGACTACAAGTTTAGACTACAAGAAGTACATTTACCGGGACGGATAGCCAGAAGAGTACCTTTGGCGCTTGAAAGAAGTCATTCCAATTGGCGGAGACGGTGAAAAAAAGGCGAAACATTTTGTGGAGTGATGAAACAAAAATTAATGTATTTGGAAACGAGTATGCCCGGAATGTTCGACACGCTAAGGGTAGGATTTCCATGTTCGCTTTACAAAGAAGACGGTCAAGCACGGGGGCGGCAATATTATGGTCTGGGGTTGTTTCTCGTGGTATGGCGTATGTTCGATACATTGTTGGTTCGATACATCGAATTACCGACACCATGACCAGATTCCACTACAAAGATATTTTGGCAAATACGGTGTTGAAATATGGAAAGCATGCTTCTTAGATGGACATTTCAGCAGGATAACGATCCGAAGCATACTTCTAAGGTAAAGGATTGGTAAAGGATTGGTTCCAAGATAACAACGTTGCCTTTCTTGACTGGCCAAGTAAATCTCCGGATTTAAATCCAATTGAAAATCTTTGGGGAGAGTTGAAACAAAGAAATTGGAAAGGAGGTTCTTAAAAATAATGATCAGTTATGCAATTTTGTTCAAAAAAATTGGTATGAAATACCAGTTGAAACCTGCAGGAAGCTTTTTGGCAGCATGCCAAAAAGATTCAACAAAATAATTGAAAATAAAGGCGGATATACCGGCTTTTAACGAAACTCAGCCAATTTAGCAGAAAGAAACTATTTTTTTCGCTTTATTTCTTATTTTAGCTAAATGTACTAATTATTTTGTCCAATGTTTTTTTATTAATTTCTTACTTTCTGAAAAATACTGAATTTAATTTTTGTGTTTTGTTATTGTTTTCATATTTATTTCATTCCTAATGTTATAATAAAAGTAATTAGAATTTGTTTTTTTTAATTAAAATAAATTTCAGTGCACGAGCTTTTTAAAAAAAAATATATAGGGTGTACTTATTATTTTGACCATATGTGTAGCTATGGGTGACGGTGACATGTCGCAGAAATGTTTCAGACGATGAGTTACAAATTGGCATGTATCAGCTCTTAAACACTATTTGGCTCAAAGAAAGCTTGCGTGATGATTGGAACTTAAATGTGTCATATCCTGTGTTCCTAAAGACAATTTTCGTGGGTGTACCATCTCTCGTCTTGTCTGTATTTTACAGTGTAGAAAGCTGCCATCTACTGTCCGTATAGCAAAAACTATACAAGACCATGGCGTAGTTTGATATTGTTGCGAAGTTTAGACGCCTATGTAGGATGGCACTGAGTAGCATGAAGTCTTCAGTAAAGATAAGCAAATATCTTAGTGAGTCATTTTGCACCAAACGGGGGGATAAATACAAAGGTGGAGATAAAATAAGGTTGAGGAAATACGAGGAATAACGAGGAGATAACAATAATTAAGTAAAAAATAATTAAGAAGTTTAACTCCGATTTATAGCACTGTCCTTGGAGTTTCTTTACTAATTTCTGCGACTTCAACGGGTTAATCAGGGGGTGCTATTTTCTTATTCCACATCCGGTTTAGCTCCTAATAATTCAAATTTCGAAAAATACAGCTTACTTTATTGCCACTGCAACTCTTTAGTCTAGACTATGTCATAACTTTCATTCCTTCTCGTCTATGAATTTTCGCCGCAGACTTGACCTTTGACTTGACCTTTGATATCAAAACTTGGTGTGATTGGAGAAGAAGCACAGAATAATGAAATACCAAATATTTTCTACTTGTGGCGTATAATAGATAAGAATATCTATTCTTACCGCCATCTAGATAAGTAAAACTCATAATTTAAGGCTGGATACATCTTATGCTCTACTTTTATAATGCTTTACGTTTACGCTTTCTAATTCATTAATTCATTAATTCTGTAATTGAAGATTAGCATTTTTTGTATCCTTTTCTATTCAAACAAATTTTGTTTATAATAATAATAACATTTCCCAGAAATTTTCTGTGGGGACTTTTCGAATATTTAGAGAACAGAAAGTTAATTTTCAAATACAAAAACCATGTTTGCACACTTTTGCTATGGCATAATTTATTTTCAACAGACGTTTTTATTTCTTCCGGTAACTTTTCTGTCATCTAATTATATTTTGTCTATGAACGCTGATTAAATATTCATTACTTTACTTGACGTCTTAGTGGCGAAAGGGTTTTATGGTAAAATCCGCGTGAATGTACGGTATCAATTATATTGCGAACGCGGTGGTGTTTTAATATGTATAGCACTCTTGAACTACTTAAAAGTTTAATCATTTTCAGCTACATCTTCATAATTAACGATTTCCATGGGGATTGAATATTGTATACTATTTGCGTAAAATAATCTCTCTGTGAAGTAATGCATTGGTTGGAGAACTGGGGGGGCTTGGATTCAGTCGATATCGACATAATCTGCCTAGAAGGAGTGAACACTTAACTCTACTTCAAAGCTTTTTAAAACAAATCATCGCTGGGAATACATTTGAAGTGTTTACACGCAAATTTAATGAGGCCATTTTAAAATGCAATTTCCTCATTCTGGACGTCGGTCTGTCAGCCGGGCAGGCCGTCTGTCTATCATTCAGTCACACTCACATTCAGAATGAAAACAGAGAATGAGAATTGTCAGCTCCCCTTACTATGCTAGTATTCGTTGAAATCCTTTGGGGTGATTAACGCTTTACGGAAAATATTTGCTAATTAACGCCATCAAAAGCTTTCACATCAACAAGAACACCAACAAATTATGCTGTACAGCGTTACAGTATATGTTTGTTTACTCCTAGCTGTTGTTTTCATTATAAAAACCAACGCCCATTCCCCTTGCGATGAGGTGGAGGTAGTGCAGGCGCTAGGCTAGGATTCTGATTAATTTACATTTTTCAAACGTGCCTCTTTTTTTGATGATGACTATCGTTACTCAGAGAAAAGCATCTGGCGGCGTAGTGTGATTTAATAGAAAACACGTTTCAACCATTCGACAAATACCGTTTGGTACTTACTCAAAATTATTCAGAGAACAGAACAAAAAACCGTTGCCTTGGAACGAGCACAGCTTCATAAGTAGCACTTAAATGCTCTTATTCTTGAGTCCTGACGGAAAATTCCTATGTGGAGCAAAAGTTCACTTGCTTTTGTTTAATTATTAAAATTGTTGATTTTTGCCTGACGTCAACCCTTTCTGACAATGTAAACATTCCAATTACTTATGCAACCAACTTTATTAAGAGAGATTAAATTTGTATTTGCACGGGCAGAAAGGAACACTGTGTCATAACCGGATACATAACGACCAATTTGTTAAAATCTGTTCGATATAGATATTGATTCTATTGGAAAAACAATATACAATTTTTGAAGTTTTCAAATTATGAAATAGATGATGTAAATTTGATTGTTAGCTGATTGTTAGTATTTTAGGTGGAAATTGATGGCTGTTTCCACCTGTTTTGTAACATGAAAATAATAGTTTTGAGAATGTATTTCAGTAAGTGATCCTTGAACTACGATCCCTGACAAATAAGTGGCAAGAGTTCATATTACCATATTCATATTCATATAACCAAAGTCCAAAGAACTATTTAGTTTTTGAGCAGGGAGCTACACACTTCAAGGCCTTCCCCTTGAATGCATTGTGACACAATCGCCAATCCTTAACCTGGCTCTTTAATCCGCATCGAGCCCGGTGTGTGCTTACGCAATTTTTTAAGCTGAGTGGAGACATGAAAATGTTCAAAAGGTTTCTACAATGCTTCAATCTTGACTAAAATTTCAGAAGTAGGAGGCGGTTACAATACAGCCGAAATGGACGGCGATAATTGTTTAAAAATCCTGCCCTCTTATCCAAATATGTCATCTAGAGAGCCTTTGTTTCCAACCAAAATGGTTCGAACATTTTCTGCCATTTGCCATAACGTTTTCAAAACCGTTTCATTCACCTGGCCTGATTCCTAGAATTCCGCATAAATTGCAAGTAATGTGTAGGTTCTTAATCGTCAATTGCATGAGCGCTAAGAAGACGACGCATCTTCTTTTGTTCCGACTCCGCAAGAGCAACAATAAGTTTCTCCTTGTGCGTCTCATATTTGAAATCATTAATTGCTGGGGCCATGGCAATATCTCCGTCAAACTTGAGCGTTGTAGGGTCTAGATTGTAAATAATGTGGTCAAATTTAGTTTCCCCACGGGTTATGCCTTTGACTTTAAAAACAGCTTCCATTTGTACAAACCACAACTTTGGTTTTCCCTTCTAAAACAACAGTATTTGGAAACTGTTGCTGAAGAAATTTGTGGGACAGATCGTTGTTCTGGAGAAACGATGTTTTGATGCAAATGGTTATCAGCGAAACCTGTTCTCACATTATATTCTCCTTCCATCGAGCGTTCGAAACTGTGAGTCAAAGGAATTCTTGCATTCCGATGTCAAGGTCACCAATATTGAAAATGAACTATTTTATATTTTACGAAAACTAAAGATTTTGACCCGAAATGCACAAGTAGAAGGATATAATGAAATTAAAATTCAAATACTTCCGTACATATATCCAAAGCCTGCTATGATTAAAATATATATATTTTAACGAGTATATATGTAATTGCAAAGTAATTATCGCCACAGAAGTTGCTCTCATATTTTTCCTACACAATAATTGCGCTAAACTGAAAACCGTTATCGATTGTACTTTATTTAACCTGTGCTTTAGTGCTCTTAGACTACAATAAAGCTTTTGATACTGTCATCGATCCTATTCTTATAACTAAACTCGCCTGCTGATTTCACTTTGCAACAGTGCAGCATGCAGACTTATATTTTTTAACTGGCAAAAGATCGCTAATCGTTTCTTATAACAATATCTTAAGCGTATATAAAACTATACCATGAGGATACATATTAGGACCACTTGTTTTCCACGTATACATAAATGATTTGCCAAATGTACTAAATCACTGTGAAATACAACTACATATAAGAGTATACCGATGTACAACTTTACAGCAGTATAGAGCAAGCCAACCTTTATAGCTGTGTTAAAAAAGTAAATGACGACTTGAAAAATGTATTTAAATGGCAATGTCAAAATTAACTAAGTCTGAATCCTTCCAAATCCAAATATTTGATTATTTAAACCGAAAAAAAACAAAAATTTAGGAAATAATCTGTTTTCATTGCAACTTAATGGCACACCAGCTAACTTTGTTAAATCCTCATCCAACTTGGGAATACTTTTCAATGACAAATCATAAGAAATCAATACTCTTTGATATACTCTTACGCTAATATGCTTTTAGCTCAAACATACTTAATCCCATCACTTCTGTTTGGATGTGAAGTCTACTTTAAGTATGGTAGTGCTGATAAGCGCAAACTCAAACTTGTTTATAATAATATAGAAAGGTATATTCTCAATAAAAAACGAAATAATAGGATTTCTGCTTATTCTCCCGAAATATTTTGTATGAGTTTCGAAAATGTATTGCAGTTTAAAGATCCATTAAGCGCGCAGAGTATTATAGTCTCAGGAGGCCAAAATACATTTCTCAAAGAATAAATTTTGCTATGTCCAAAAAAAAGTAAATAAATTGTACAACAAATTAATAGAACTCGTATTCTTTATTTGTATTTTTCGTCTTTTTTCTCTTCACATTGAAATATTAGGCAAAACGTCAAAATTTAAAAGGGGACTAGCTTCACTTCATAAGGAATGAAGTTAATTAGAGTTGAATAGAATAAAACAAAAATATAATTTAAAGTAAAATTTATTAATTTATTTATTTTAGTAAATTGTGAATATAAATATATAGGTACATATACATATACACGATATATGAGCTAACTTTCATATACCTTCATCCAACGTACTTTGGGTTGCTCTAAAAAATAATCTTAGTTAAAGCACAGTAAAAGGAGCAAAATCGTGACCTTCTAAAATTTTTCCTTTTGGAAAATGAAGGCGGACCACCGGCTTTTGTTAAATCGGCCAATTTTTATAAATGGTACCCTAACGGGAGTGACACTGCAATCCTTCTCCATTCGTAATACTAAATGCCTGATGCGAGCTCAATTATACTGAATAGAGTGCAATTGAATAAAAAATACTAATCTGAGAATATATAAGCTAAATAAGGAAGCTATGAAAGTGTTCCGTTATTTTAATTCGCTCTTTTCTTTTAAATGAGTGAAAAATGTGCTCTTCAATCAGTTTAAGTGTGGAAGTCTTTTCCAGATTATCATAAATCAGATCGGATTACAGTAATTGTGTATAATTAAATAAAAAATAATCGGTCTTAAGTAAAATGGACCGAGCTAAATTATTGAGTATCGAGGAAAGATCCAAAATTAAAACTTTGTAGGAGGACTTTCTATTCATCAAATAGCCAGAAAAACTAATAGAAGTCACAAAGTTATATCGACATATTTACTTGACGCCTAAAGCTGGGATCCCACTATCGGCGCAATGTACCGATTTTTGTAAAATTTAATAGGCCGATAGTGGGAACGCACAACATTTGTCAAAATGGGACAATCTGTGCCGAAATCGTGCTGACTAAAAATAATGAAATACAACCCTGTTGCACCGATAATGTGAACACTCTGTACATAAAGTGGAACAATAAAATTGTTAAAAATGCGACGATTTTTATCGGCCACTTGCACCCCGATCAAAGTTAACAATTAGCGCCGATTTTTAAGAACAACACTGTTTGTAAACACAAGAAAAGCGGAAGAAGCACAAAAAAGAAAATTTAAACTGAATACGCGTAGTCACAAAAAAATCATTAAAAATGTATTCAGACTACGAAATTTTAGAAGGCGAAACAAGTTTTGAAGAATTGTCTACATCAAACCCGGAAAACAAAAGGAAAAGGCCACGAGTTTCCGGATCTTGGACGAACGAGTCAACACATGACCTTATTCAGGCTGTTGAAGCCTATCCATGTATTTGGGAATACTCTTGCCCGGAATACAAGGATCGTTACTTACGAGATAAATCCTGGCAAACTATTGCTGAAAAGTTTGAGCATCAAGGTGTAGAAGGATGCAAGGCTAAATGGGCTAACGTAAAAACGGCATTCTTAAATGTAAAGAAAAAACTTAAACCGAAGTCTGGCCAAGGAGCAGCGCATACAAAACCACATTTCTGCTGTTGGTAGAAATCCATTCCCTCCGCTAAAATCAATGTGTAAACAAAGAATTATATTACGCTGAAGTTATTGTACTATTTTTTTGCTTACCTTTTTTATTACACCGCTTTAATGCTGTAAAATAAGAAATTGATTTTCAATTTTGTAAATCAATCAGCGAAGACATGTAAACAAAAAACACATGATTCAATTTCTCAAAAAGTGCGCTGATAGTGTGACCACGTTTTGCAGATTATGCACAAATTTTTCTTCCGGCCGACATGTACCGAAAACAAATGGCACAATATGCGATGGTAATGTGACTGCTCAAAAAGTAATTGCCCAAATTCTTGTCAAACGCACTGATGTAGCACAATAAAAATCGGTACATATTGTGCTATGTGCGCCGATAGTGGGATCTAAGCTTAAGGCTATGGAAATAATATAAAAGGTATTACAACCGCTGACAAGAGGGCTGTTCTGAGATAAATATACCTCAAACTCACACGACTCTGCTGCCAAAATCAAGGAAAAAGCTGGCGTAAGTGCAAGTGTATCAACGGTAGGAAGAGTTATTTTCAAAGCAGCACACTTGCAACGCTTCAGACTTAAAAAGAAACCATCGCTAGACAATCTCCGTAAGGAACGTCACCTTAATTTTTGTCGTACGACTATGACGTGGAGCAAATAGTGAAATAGCATTATATTTTCCGTCGAAATAAATGTAATTTAGGGTGTCCTGATGGATATAATTACAACTTCTTCGAAAAGAGAAACACCTACTCCACCTATGGGGTGCGATTTCTTATTATGACACAATAGAGCTCCAGTTTCTCTCCCCAAAAATGAATGCGACTTCATACAAAGCCATGCTGGAAAAAGTTTTCCTGATGTTAAAAATGTTTCCGAAAACTTGGAATGGAAATTCCAGCATGACAGCGCCAATCCACACAGCAAGAGTCGTCAAATCATAGATTGAAATCCAAAATGTTGAGGTTATGAACTGGCCGCCTTACTCTCCAGGCTTAAACATTATTGAAAACGTCGGGGGATGGCTAGTACGCAAGGTGTACGAATCATGTGCGCAATATTCAAGCAAAAGTGAACTCATTAATGGAATTAAACTTGCCTGGTCGTGTATTTCGCTGGACCTAATCAAAAAACTGGATGATTCTTTACCGAACAGAATATATGAATGTATTCTCAACCTGGGCGGAAGCGTCCACTACTAAATTGTACTTAAAATACTTATTTTTAAATTAGATGTAGGCAAACAATAATACCCTTAATTTAGAATTAATGTTTTCGGTTATAATCTAAGTTCTGTAAGGTAAGGCTTTTCAAATGAACCAAAAACTGAAATAGATTAATATATTAGTACTTAATTCATTAAAATTAAAGAAAATTTATGTTATAGGATTACAGCAAATACGTGAAATATGATTTATAAAAGCACAACCAGTTCGTTATAATTATTATTTTGGAAAAAATCGAGCTTAGAAAAATATTTAAAGAGGGTGCTATTCAAGTGAGCTGCACTGTACCAGAGAGGACGTGGTCATTCGGCCATTATATTGCCAAACAAGCAATAGGTGACAAATTTCGTCGAATTTGGTATAACCGATTAGAAGATATGAACTTATGAATATATGGCTTAAATCAGTCACTTGCATGGGTAGTACCAGAAGGGGTGTCGTTACTTGGTCGATCTATCTTCGATAGTATAGAGAATTGTATGACAACGTAATGGATGACAATTTATATTATACATTACTTATATATAGACATACCCCATTTCCAATCCATACGATCTGGAAAAATATTAGGTTGTGCCAAGTTTTAAGAAGTTTCGTAAGTATTTGCGGTAGATATCGTGTTCGGCCAGCCACCCAGTCAGACAGACGAACATTGCACAATCGACTTGAAAAGTTATGAAGCTCATTTGATCAAAAGATACTTGGTACTTTCAAAGCTAGTTTTTCGATGTTACATTTTCGCCGGGTAAAATAATATAAAGACTTAATACAAAATATGGACGGAACCACGCAAAACTACTAAATTATGTGAACATTTTGCACAGCCTAATATTTTGCCTATTTATGGCCGCACTTAAAAATGGGCTATATCAAAAAACCTCTTCTGATAACTCCTGCACAATCTGATCGAATTTCAGAAATTCAGTCTTTCCTTCGTAACTTCAAACTCGTAAACTTGAGTAACTCACATTTTTGTTCACTGCGTTTATTTATAATCTGAAAAGCCAACCACACCTCACATGCAACGCTTACATTCTTGAATTCATATTTCTCACATGGTTGCACTAAATCTTGTCAAATTTAGTGCATGCTGAGCGCTTGGCAAAGTGAGGGCTTTGAATAAAAATGGACAGTTTTTTCACGCCCCTTCTATTATATCCCAAACAAATTACCGATTTTCCGAAGTTCTATATTTTCTCAGTAATTTCTAATCGGTATGCTGCACTAGCCTAGATTTTAAATTCTCTTTAAACTGTCAGAAAAAAATGGCCAAGTAATCACGTCCCTTCTGGAAATTTCCATACAGATTAAAGAATTTTACCCACACATTCTTAAATGCATACCTTTCATTCATTCTGCGAATGAAATTGGGGTCAGTTACCGTACCCCTTATGGTACCATACATACAAATTGGCCGATTTCGCAAAAATCCATAATTTCTATGCGGAAGACTTCAGAATGTTACAATTTTTCTTCTTTGATTGTGCTTTAGTTCAGAGTATGTATTTATATAAAGTAGCCTACCGATTTACCACGCCCCTTCTGGCATCTCTCACACTTTTGTACCCAAGCAAAAGTTTCTTGGGTAAAGGTAGATGTAATTCAGTTCACCTAACTGGAATTTCCATACTGGCTAAGATTTTGCAAATTTATGGGAATTTCTTTAAATGAGGATAAATATTTTTTTAGATCTGCTTTTAAAGGCGTGCACCTTGTAACTGACCTTAGGATCATACTCCTATCTATTGTTTTTACAGACAATGAAATACGTAGAAATCAGTTAGTTCCTTTATTGAAATTTAACTGGTTTGTTTCGTAATTTTGTACACAGGGTCGATGACCGAAGAATTCAATTTTTCACAAGTTTCAGTAATGGTAAAATTGCTTAGGATGATTTTAATGTATTCATAACCTTACTAGGTGGGTTTTAGACTTTCTTGCAGGAGTTCAAGGGAAGATAAGAAAAATTAGCCTACATTCGCAAGTTGTGTTATACGTTACAAAATGTTAAGACTTACCTAATTTTTGGCATATAATCTATGGACAGACCTTTGTTTTGAGTTGTATTGAGCGATCGACCGAATTATACCTATAGATGAATCGGACTTACAAATTCTAAACTTATTTTCACGAGGAAAATATTCCACGACACATACATTCTTGTATTGATTTGGAATACTGAAATCAGAATAGCTGATGTTTTTACGTCATAACATGTTCGATAACGTATTTGTAGAATTATTGAGTTGTGCCCTTTTTAGTACCATGTCATTTTCAGATTTAAATTTAAAAATGTGCATTATTCCGACGTCAGTGTTGGTATTCAGAGGTTGGCGTTGCTATTTAAGAAAATTTTCTTCGTGAAAAAACATAATACTGTCTGGTAGAAAAATTTATCCTCAAATTCCACAACCATTGTTTTATACGGAATTTCACCGCGAAAACTCAGTGTTTAAAATGCTGTTTTTTAAACAACTTACTATTACTGCCTATTGCCTATTAAATTCTATACAATTTGAATTTGAATTTAATGAAATATGAATACTATAAATTAAATGTATTTAATTGAATGAATTTGTAAAACTAACGGATACATCCTTTACTACTGTGAATTTGCTAAACTTCTTTTCTACAATTATCCCAAAATACTTCTATTGTGAATTAAATTTAGAATATTACGAAGATGCAAAAGAAAACTATAAAAATTGAAAAGATGCAAAAACTTTTGCCCATCGAACGTACCGTTAGTAGGTAAAATCAGACATAGCACTTGCAATCTACAGGCGAAACGGTGAGCATCCAAATAAAACCCACTTATTGGATAAAACTCTATTAATTCTGGCTTCTCTTACTTTTCACTGAAGGGGAGTTAAATCACATAAAATATGTATATATACATGTACATATATATATATATATATATGTGTGTACGTATGTGGTCACCCATACAGGAGTTTAAAGTTTTGAATCTTCACTGAAAATCAGGAGAAGGTGTTTTTTGGAAAACTTTGCTACAGATTCCAAGGAAACGAATTTCTTTACTTATGAATTGTTGAACGAAAGAAAGTCAAAAAGTTCAAGTTGAGATAGGCTATTATTCCAGATTAAATAAAAAACTTTAAGTGCACCTAAATTGACATAAATTATTATTCTATGTCAAAATATTTCAGATTCGATCTCTCATGTTGAGTTAGTTTATTATTCCTATATAAGAATTCATAAAGTTTAAACTTAAGTTGATTTAGGCAATGATGAAAAAATAATGTTTATATTTGTTGTAATCCTAAATTGGCTTAGGCAGTTATGCCAAAACAGTCATTTAGAAAAATCACTTAAGCTATTAGGTTTTTTAGGATTAAGTGCCTTCCTAGGAGAGATACAAACATAAAAAATTTAGAGTAAATAAATTTAGATACGCTGAATACGATGGTGCTAATAACTAAATTGTGTCCTAACTCGAGTTAGGCTGTTACGGGTTGTGACCACAGATATATGTCAGTGTGTATGCGGTATTTGCTAAAACTCATATCAAACTCTAATTTATAGAAACTGGGAAAAATTGAAAAAAAAACAACAAAATTTGGTTCAAAACACGAAAATATTTCTTTCTTTTATTGACTTGGAAAAAAAGGAAATTGCAATATAAAAGTGACAAAAGTGAAAGAGTTTTTTACAAAACTATGTATATAAAGTGGAAAATTGAAAAGTTAATTGCCGAAACACCAACTTTATGAGGAAGAAGGAAAATCTGTAAAATCCTGACTAAAAAGTAACAACACCGAAAATTACAGCAACATCTCATTCCAGAAGAAAGGAAATTTTCGAGTGAACAAATGTATGTGCAGATCACGTCCCAAATTTTGTTAAAACGGTGATATATTGTATGTGCATAGATTTATACATACATACATACATACACACATACATATACACTCAGCATTATACCAGCCTTTACGGACAAAAACAAAACGATACGGTAAAAACGACATCTAAGGATTTAATGTAAAATATTACTCCACACAATTTCTTATGGATCTGATCAAATTAATCTTGTAAAAGTGACTTCTGGCAAAACGATCTTTCTGTGTTAGAGGTACTAGAAGAGACATTGCGATTTCGTCCATTTTCAATTCGAACCCACGATTTGAAAATATACTGTCACTGTAACTTAAAATACAGTTCATATTTTTCAATGCGTTACACAAGAATATAAAAACATGTAATGTTTAGAGGACAACGTTCTAGACTATTTAAGACATGCCTTTTTGACTGTTTGATTGGTTGTTGGAGAGGATAAACCGAATCAACATTTTCCAATCCAATTGTGCATTTGACAACAATAATATGCTTTCAAGTTGGTCATCTGGTTGATGATCTGGATGACGATTTGGGATTAAAATATGATACAAAATCATATTATGTCTAAAATTTTAAATTTTTGGAGGGGATTAACGTAATATGTAATCAGCATTATCATTTTATATCAATAAACATCATGATGTTCAAGCAATTTTCCCATTTCTCAGTAACTCCGCCCAATAAAATTATTGAAATATTGTTCCACATAACTCCTTGCCAGTCCATACGTATCCTCAGAAACTTTGTCTGCGACAAAATTCACTTTCGAGGACATCCCACACAAAACGACAGACTCTGCAAACATCACTTTTTGTACCTTCATCCGAAGAAATGAAGGCATATATCTTTGATACGGCAAAAATGTAACACCCAGAAGGAAACGTTGAAATTACCAAGTATTTTTTGACCAAATACTTCCTCCGACTTTTTAAATCGTTTGACAGTCTACTGGCATGCTAGATGGTGGACACGATATCGCTCGCAAACTTACCAACACTTGGTACAACCCAATATCTACCCAGATCATAGCAGTTCATTGTATATGGGCAGCCTTTTGGGTGTGTATTTTCCCCAATTCAGTTTTGTACCAGTAGCTCCTAATCCCTAACCCACATTTTCCAGTCGCTTACACTAAATTTGGCACATTTTAAGGACTTGCCAAAGTAGGCTTTCGGAATGAAAACGAGATACTCGTACACATTCATTCAGAAGGTACTGAAAAATGGTCTGATTTCTAACCAGTCTGTTGTAGTGGTCAATACCATATATCAAGCGTTTTGTAATCTGAGTTCTGAGAACGAAAATGATCGACGTTGTTCCGCTGACTCTGGTACCTTCCATACAAATTGAGCGATTTATCAAAATTGATTTTTCATTGTAGTTACTAATTCGTAGATAAAAGTTGCTTAAATTGTAGTCAATTATATTGCGAAAACCTTTCTGGTACCTCCTATACAAATTATCTCATTTAACTCATAATTGAGCTCGCCTCACTCACTCAATATGATACAAAATATAAAATATTTGTTTTTTAAAACTTTGTTGCAAACAAGCCATTTATTCCTGGCACTAATTAAGTATTTTTTACTTAATTTTTGCAAAATATTTTAGAAAAGAATTAAAAATAATTTTATAATTACCAATTTTATAATTATAATTATCAGTACGGTAAATGACCAACTAAAATCCATTCTGGTCCATCTTAGGTTAAGTTAGGATTACAACGGCTTCACATTTAGAGCAGTATTTTGCATAAAACAATTTATGGGTGGACACAAAGACAAACCGATATATAGTTTTTTTTACAATATTTACAAAAATTTTGACGTTTCAGATCATATTTGCACATCAGCTTGACGGAATCAAATAAATCGGTAACTTGTATGGAAGTTTCACTATGCATTAAAAACCAAAACGAATATAAAAAACTTAGGATACTGCAGGTTACAAGCTGCATCATAAAAATTAATTTCAGTAAATCAATCAGGACTGGAGGTAGTGTGGCAATGCGGCCCATATTTATTCTCAGACCATACTTTAGCAAACCCTTAACGTGCACCAAATTTTACTGTATTTTAGGTAACTGGATAAAAGGTATGAACATAGGAGCATGAAGGTCATACCGGTGAATTGCATGAGAATTTGTAAGAAGAGGGGGAGGTTTCTAGGTCGACTTTTATCAAGTTTTACAGATACCTGTACATTGTGCTAATTAGAAATTATAGAGCAAAATTAGCCCATTTGTATAGGAGTTATCAGAGATGGCATAGCTGTATGCACCATATTAATTCTGACTCCCCGCTTTGGCAAATGAGCTAATGCAGCTGAGTAAAATATATGAATGTAAGAGTATATAGATTAAATCGGTCTTTTGTGTAAGAGTTACCAAAACAGGCGTTGTTATTCGCCCGATTTTCTCAAATTCTGTAAAGCATTATAAACCAACTCAATGCGCAAAATTTTGATAACTGGAGTATACGAATGAGCATTTACAAGGTGAAAATTAAAATTTGGAAAATCGATAAATTTGTATGGAAGGGATGAGATATGTCCGATTTACAATCCCCAGCTACTATCTGGCTTTGGAAAGTTTCACAGAGATTTGCAACAGTTATCGCGTTTTAAAGATACCTGATATTAACTGATATATATTGTTATCCATTTAGTGGTTTCAAAATCGCCGGTCTGGCAAGGCTGTTAGCTGTTAAATACCTGTCATCTAAAGTATCATTTATTTAGTGAACTCTTTGCCATTTGCGAATATGGATCGTTTAACAACCGAAGAACGCGTAAAAACAGTTAAAACTTACCAGGAAAGTGGTAATTCAAACGTGGGCTTTCAATTGAACAAAATTTTCTTCAGCCATGAAGCTTATTTTTCACTCGGTGTTTACGTCAACAAGCAGAATTGTCGCATATGGGGCTCATAGAACGCAGTAGTGATTGTGGAAAAGCCACTGCATCCGGAACTGTTTGACTGTTTGATGCGCATCATGGTCTGAAGGTGTCATTGGACCGTATTTTTTCGAAACTACCTCAAAAGAATCCACTGCTGCCAACCACTCCAGAAGCGATCATTTAAATGACATTGTGTTTCGTACATAATGACAAGATCTAAGCACTAAAAAAAGTTTCCTCGAAATCTTAGCATTGTGTGTGTTTTATTATATTTAACTTTACTTGAAAACAAAAAATGAATATCTCTATGTATTGTATTTAGTATCAGTCTTTCGGTAAAGAATGCAAAGGAATGTTTACGAAGGCATTAAAAATAGTAATAAATATTTGGCAAAGGAATTACTAAGCATTATCCTTGAGAAAGACTTCACTGAACTAGATCACTTTTACAAGTTTGTCAAAATTTTGGATAAAGTATGTAAAACGCTTCATTCAAGACATTTATTTCGCAATCTTTTTGAATGTGATTCATCATTTTTGTTATTTAACCATTCCACATAACTGTTCATGTAATCCATTTGTTTGAATCCGGTTGCAAATGTACGGCTATAATTTAAATGACAGTATTTATCGTTTGTGTCAAGAAACTAACTACGCAAATATTTGCAATTCTGCGGAGGAAAAACAATGGGCCGAAAATGGGAAAACGTACAACGTCACAATACACTCGATAAAGAAAACGTCATCTTATAAAAGGATATTAATGTCCTCACATTCCAGGATTGCCCAAAATAAAATGGCATAATACCAGAAATATTATTACAAGGGTAGCTTGAAATTGGCAGTAACGAGCCACGACGTAATATGCGTCAAATAAGGGTTGTAACAATACATATGCTCCGAGGATATGGATGCAATATCGTTAGCATCGCCATCATCGCTTTGGGCCTGGGCGCTTGGCAATAAATGACGCCTTAGATTTGAAATGTGTTAGCTGTGTCTAACTTTCCCAACCTTTGGAGATGATAATAATGATTGTAAGTGTGGAGATGATGACGACGTTGATATTGATGAGATGACTTGACTGTAAATGACAACATCAACCGGAGATGTGGCTGATTTGTTGATATTTCTGGATGCAGGAACAGAAGCGTTGTCTTATTTTCATCGTTTTTGGCTCAATGTCGGTGAATTTATTTCAGTAATTGTGTTAAGCAATTTGTTCATCCTCGTGTATGTTAAGAAACGGCGATGTATCATCTGGATATCTTTCAGTCCAGTCATCCATATTCTTGTGACATCCTTATGCCTTGTGTTTGTAGTGCAACGCTAAAGCTTAGCTGGGTTACTGGAGAAAATGGCAGCGACAACATCGTGTGTCAAATGCGGGTAATGGTGATTTTTTGTTCCCTGGCGTTGGTTATAAAATCTTAAAGATGTAATTTAAGAAGTTCCACTTGGCCGAGCACACAGTAGTAGCGAAAGAAAAACAAAGGCCTCAAATCGTAAGCACACTTTGCCAAAGGATCAGGATTGTGCTGGCGATGTAACTGGTGACGGTGATGGTGGTTGTTTGGTGTTGATACACAATAAATAATGAGACCGGAGAGTGTCTCACACCACGGCCAAGCACACGGAAGGATGAAAGCAATCTATTGCGCATTAATTTTAATGTCTTTTTTTTTGTCTTTTTTTGATTCGAAGAGAGCAGCAGCATTTTTGTCAATCGTTTACATTTCGACATGGAAAACAATAAAATACAAACACCACCAACGAATGCTATTATATTTTTATTTACTTTACGACAGCATCGTATCATACGGACGTGGTCTACGTTTTCTGCGGGTAAAGATCCTGTTTGCGCAAAGTTATGGTTGATAGGAATGTGGAACTAAAATATATTTCAATTCTTAATGATAGGAAGAGTCATGGTGATGAATAGGACTTGATCACAGATTAAATTGTAGTCCTTCATCAAATTAATTTACGGTATATTATTAGAGTTTGCGATGGAATGGGATGAAATCTGTAAGTAAATACTTGGAATATCGAACTCTATAAATTTACGACATTTCTACTGACACAGTGTACGAAGGTAGTCTACATATACATCTTTAATTGCACAGTGAATGTGGATTATATTGAGGGGTTTTATGCAAAAACGGTCATCTCAAAAACGTTATTGTTTAGAAAAGCAAACGACCGTTTCACTCGTTCATTACGCAAGTTTTGTTTAAGCCATCTTCACAATTTTCTTAAAATCTGCATTTCATATATTAAATAAAAAAAAATTACACATTGTACAATCAACACAAACTTGGTATACAGCCATAGCGCTCTGAATTGAAATTCGGATTATCCGCCACATTTTCACTGACAGAAGCTATATTTTCGGCAGTGCGTACATTGCGATGATGCACTGGCCTGACCACATCTGTAATGCTTCCAGTTTCTTCAAATTTCTTTATGATCCTGCTAACTCCATGCGCAGCATGTCGATTATGACGACCATAACCATCTCGTAACGTAAGAAAAGTGCCCATGTTTGAATCATCACGTTTATTATTAAATAGCCACACCGGCGGTTTTAAAACCACTAAATTGATTACCCGATTTTTAGTTAATGTGAATAATTGTTTTACAACATACAACAATATATAAGGAGCACTTCTTGAAACATTGAAAAGCTTTACAATGAATATAAAGAACTTTGCTTATAATAAACTAGAATAGTCGGCCAATTTTTACTTCACCAACACAATAAATTTGAGATCGAAGGTATACTAAAATTGCCGTTCCATTTTTAGCAACTATAAAAACTTATATCGCAACGCATGCAGTACATCCGCACATAGAAAATAAGCCATTTCATAGTATTTTTCCAACAATGCCACAATTTATTCATTAGTAAAACTGTATACACTAGCAGTTGATAATCGCGGAAAAGATCCATTCCCTAAGATACAACCCTAATTCTTGACGTGAGTATTGGAAAATATTAAAAAATACCTATTTCAATGGCAAAAATGAGAAATGATTATTTTGAAATCCCAACATAATTGTGATGGCTCGGTCCACCAATCACGGTACTATGTACCACACTTTTCGGTAGTGGTGTAAAATGGTCTGGAAGGAAAAAACTTGCCCCCACACAATGCCTAAACGCACCTCCTGAAAATTTTTAATTGTATCTTCTTCCAAAGGAATTATGCATCTGCCCAAAATACCAAGCGTCTTTTGCCCAAATACAGGGTGTCTGTCGTGAAGGTATACTACTTCGTTTTGCCGCCATTTTGGTAAACATTAGTCTTGACAATTCATATTTGACAGTCGTGAAGTAGACACGTGGCAAATTTATTGTGGGAAAATATTTGATAAACCAACGTGTTTTAATCGTTAAAACTGTGACGAAGAGAAAGTTACGTGAAATTTTTGGGAGAAACAACATGCTAACAAGACGTACTATTTATCGTGTAGTGAATGATTTCGAAGAGAGAAGATCTTTAGCTGATAGCGCCAAGCATGGACTTCAACGTACTGCAAGATTGGCTGAAAACATTGCTGATGCTCAAGAAAGTGTTCAAAACAATCCATCAACCTCATTTCGACGCAGCGCTCAGGAGCTTGGTCTTCAAAGAACAACTTCCGCCACAATTCTGCACCAGGATTTGCATTTGATTCCATTTAAGATTCAGTTGATGCAAGAGCAAGAGCCATTTACGCCACCGTACATATGCCAATAGGATGTTACAGCACGCCCATGATAACCCCGATTTTTATGAAAAAATCATAGTGAGTGACGAGACACTTTTTTATTTGAATGGATATACGAATAAACAGAAAAGTCGGTTCTGGGCGGTGGGAAACTATCAAATTTTTTACCAGTCACCTTTGCATCCATCCATCCACCAGTGACAGTCTGGTGTGCAATTTGGTCAAGAGGAATCATTGGGCCTTACTTCTTTGAAACTGAAAACTGCGTAACAGTAACTGTCAATGGGGAGCGATATCGTGATATGATTGAAAACTTTTTAAAGCCACAGCTGCATGCTTTGGGCTTGATTAACATGTGGTATCAACAAGACGGTGCCCCATCCCAAACAGCCAGGATTACAATGGAATTACTGCGAGACCTCTTTCCACAAGAAGTTATTTTAAGAAATGGTGATGTTGATTTTCCTCCACGGTCGCCTGATTTGACTGCTCCGGACTTCTTTTTGCGGGGATATCTGAAAAGCGAAGTTTATGCAAACAAATCAGAAACGCTTGAGCAACTCAAACAAAATATTCGGGATGAAATTAATGAAGTACCGCGTGAAATGTGTGAAAATGTAATGAAAAATGTGCTCAAAAGGGCTCGCCTTTGTGAGGTTACCAGAGGCGGACATTTATCTGATATTATATTCCTTACATAATTACCGACATTAAATAAAACATTTATCAATATAAGATCCATTCTCGTTCATTTAATCAAAAATTATAAACATGGGATGTCCGTCGATACAGGGATGTCCGTCTGTCTGGCTGAATGGTGGACACGATAACTGTCCTAAATTTTCATGAAATTTCTTGAAACTTGGCAAAGTCTGATGTTTTTTCAGATCGTAGATGAGGTTTGTAAATGGATTATAATGAACAGCTCTTTCTAGTACCACGCATGCAAATTTACCAGTTTTCCCCTGTAACTCCATAACCATAGAATGGAGTAACTCAAGTCTCTGTTAATTGCATTTGTTTATAATGCTCAGCAGCATTTAAAGAAATTGACAGAAAAACACGCTCCTTCTGGTACCAGCCATAAAAAGATTTCCCATTTCGCAAATATATTCTTAGATTCATGTATCTTACATTACAGTATTACATTTAGTTAAAAGTGCTGGACATTGCCACACCCCTTCACACAAAATGCCAATTTTCAGAAACTTAATATTTCCTCAGTACTTTCTAATCAGGTCAGATTTTTGTTAGAGCATGGTTGAGTTAGCTCAGTGAAGCAGTCTGAATGGACAGACTCGCTTAGACTGTGTAGTCATTGTGATACCACGGAAACTGGAGGTATGCATGTCCCTTGTCTCTCACGTCTCATCCAGATCTCCTAGGTTCCAAAAGAAATAAGATACCAGTGTTGATCAACGGCTATTCGCAAGGGCGGGAAAATTACAGGGAAGATGTTCTGCTGACTTCTCCTCCTTTTCATCCCCACAGCTCCTGCAGAAGTCACTAGTCGGAATCCTCAATCTCACTGTATGTCTTCCAGTCAGACAGTGTCCCGTCATGACGGATACAACTAATGAGACGTCGGGTCTTGATAGCGACAATTGTGTGTGTTAACGCTTCACTTCTATGCGAGGCCACATCTGTCTGGATTGATTACAGACTCGGACAGACTCCCACCTGCCATTTGCAACTAAAAATGCTTCATCTCGCAGTAGAAGTTTGCAAAAGGCCAGAGGCTTGCTCACGGACTCCAACTCGGCTGGAGTCTGTAAGGTTGTCCCTAGTGTTGCTAGTTCGCCTGCTATGCAGTTCCGTGGTACGCCCCCGTGGCCCGGCACCCACATAAGATGAATGTTGAAATTCTGAGCCATTCAAGGCTGATGTTGATTTCAGGAAGACAGAATCCAGGGTTTCAATGACAGTTTGACAGTCAGAGAATATGTTAATCGCCACCGTGGTGGGGATGTTATATCTCAGATAGCCTTTTTGCTATACTTAGCTCTAGGTCTTCGGAGTAGACCCCGAAACCTACCTGGTCATTTAATTTTGAGCTGTCGGTGTAGAAGTCGACATACAGTCTTGTACCAGGAGTTCTACATTTCCACCTGTTTCTATCTTGTATAAGTATATGGTACTTCTTGTCGAACAGTGGCTCAGCCAGAGTGTAGTCAATAGTGCCTGTTATGTCAGGCACCATGTTAAGGATCACACTGTGACCGTAACTACTGTTTGATCACTGTGACAGCTCTCTTATATGGCATAGCATCGGGAGTCTGCATACTAATTATGTCCAGGTATAGTAAATGCAAAACTACATTTAGTTCATTGGATGGGGTGGTGCGAAGAGCACCTGTGATGCACAGACTAGCCATCCTTTGGACCTTGTCCAGTATCCTACTGTACATGGAATTCTCAAAAGCCTTCTACCAGCCGATAACTCCATACAACATTATCGGTCTTACTACTAAAGTATACAACCAGTCAACAACGCGAGATCTTAATCCCCATTGTTTACGTATTGCCCTCTTGCACGCATATAGCGCCAATGTGGCTTTGTTCGCCCTTTGAAGGATGTCTCTGGGTATTCCCAAAAACGTCCACCTAACTGCTGTTGTTAGAATACCACCTTGGGGTGTTTCCCTACTGACAAATCTACTAAGGCCCGACTAACCCAATTTAGCCCTGATACGCCTCTTCGTAAGAAGATCGTGAACTAGGCTTCCAATACTGCTGTGACTATCGTATCAGGTGAAACGTTATTAAACGCCCCTTCTATAAAGTAGCTGTCAATGAGTCTCCCCAGTGTTTAGAGGGGAAATGATAACAGGCTAATATGTCTAAATTCTTTTGGTCCCGTATGGGAGGTTTCACTGGTTTTGAGACTAAAGACCATCTTGGTCTCTTTCCATATGGCAGGGATATAAATTAGGTCGATACAGCAGATATAAAGCTCCTCAAGCCGTGGAATTAGCGTATCATCTATCGTTTGTACTTCACCCGGCGAAATCATGTCCTGTTTGTGTGACTTGAAGGGTTGAAAGCTTCTAATTGCCCACGCTATTCTGGGCAGTGGTGTAAGCGACAGTTCCGTTTCGGGAATTACCAGGAAAATGAGTATCCAGGAGAAACTCCAGTGATTCCTCACTAGATGTTGTCCAATCACCCTGCGATTTCCTAAGATAACCTACCGTGCACGGTGTGTAGGACAGCATTTTACTTGCGACCTCAGAAGCTTCTTTGACTTTGTTCCAGAATTCACTCAAGGACTTTCTCTTAGCCTTACGTAGTGCACTCTTATATTTCACTTTGTAGTTGTCCCAGTTCTAAGAGGCTCTTGTAGACTTAGCCCTGAGATCTACAAGTTACAACGACCACCATAGCGGTCGCTGCTTACCTCTGGTTCTACCTTTGGGGTGTAAGGCCTGCAACGAGTCATTGAGAGGCTTTGTAACCTGTCTCACAGACCGCTCTATGCTCTCGACGTTTCGGGCATTAATGTCAGGTATCCTTGAAAAGTTCCTGTTAAATGCCTCTCTATACTAGTCCATGTCTCCCTCTCTCACATTCAGTGGAAAACAGTTCTTCGAACCCCTTCCGGTCCACTCAGACAAAAGCTGATATAACGGTGATGTGAAAAGATATAATTATGCAAAACTTTCCATTCTCCAACCCTATCAGCTAGTTCCTCAGAAACAAGGGTAACATCAAGCACCTCTTGTCTATTTCTCTGTGATGAATGTGGGTTCATCGCCCCTATTACAAATTGTTAGGATAGTACTTACAATAAACTCAATAAGTGACTCACTACTGACGATGATATCGGTGCTACCGTAGATTTCACGGTGCGCATTGAAATCACTGCCCACAACCAGGTTCTTTCCACCGGTTGTGGCCGCTCCCACCAGCGTTTTCAGAGCACTTGAAGGGATCTCCGTGTCATGTGCCATGTACGCTTAATGGCCCATTCTGGAGGCCAAAGTATCAACTAAAGAATATGAGACGGTCAACGCGTTGGTGCCCGCCGCTGGAAATGAAAAAAACCCATCAGGCCACATTCGTGCAGCGTGTGAATCTAGGGATTTCTACATCGAACAATACCATTCTTCTTAGGTGGCAACTAGAATATACATCCATACTATTCCAAGCGCTATGACTTTTTGCGCTTCTCCTCTAATTCGTCACACCAAGTTTGGACAGTATTGCGATAGCCTGGTCCTTCCAACGAAGTTTTGGTCGCCCTATTCTATACCGTCCATTGAGTTCGTAGTCGAAAACTTCCCGTGCCGGAGCATTTGGGTCCATCCGCACAACATGACCCAGCCAAAACAATCGTTGTATATTAATCCGTTTGACCATGTCGATGTCGGCATATAGCTCATACAGCTCATTTTTCATGCAACGTAGATACTCTGCGTTAACGACGATGGGGTTATATATTTTTTGGAGTATTTCCCTTTTGAAAACTGCCGGTACTGATTCATCCACTTGCGTCATAACCTACGGTTCTGCGCCATATATCAAGACAGGTAGAACCAAAGTCTGGTACAGTCGAATTTTTGATTGTCAACAGAGGGCTTTATCATTGAATCGCTTGTTTAGCCCATAGTAACATCTGTTAATAAAGAAATACTCTCCTCTTTATCTCCATGCTGACATCACTAGTTTTATTTACAGCGGAGCCGAAGTAGATGAATTTCTCTACCACTTCAAAGTTGTCAATGTTCACACAGCATCTTAAATGGGTGGACTTTTTGTTCGTTGAAGGCAATAACTTTGATTTGTCCCCAACTGACAATTTCACATATCCATTTTTGCTGCTTCTATCTCGATGCTTGAGAAGGCTGCAGTAATACCTTGAAGTTTTCTGTCAATGATGTCTATGTCGTCTGCATAACGACTAACATATGGCTTTAACAAAAGCCAGACGAGTTAACTGTAGCTTTCCTCATAATCATCTCCAACAGTATATTGAAGAGGTCGCACGATAAACTGTCGCCATGCCTAAATCCTCGTTTGGTGTAAAAAGGCTCGCTAAGATTTTTGCCTATCTTTAATAAAGACTTTGTGTCAGTGAGCGTCATCGTTTTTGCCGTATCGGGCTATCGAAGGCAGCTTTACAATCGGCGAAAAGATGGTACGTGTCGATTTGTTTTTCTTAGGTTTTCTCCAGAATTTGTCGTAGTGCGAATATCTGGACAGCTGTTGATTTACCAGGTCTAAAACCACACTGATGAGGTCCAATCAAGTCAGCTAGAATCGGCTTTAGTCACTCATATATCACACTCGACAGGATCTTATAGCAATGGGTAAAAGACTGATACAGCGATAGTTTTTACAAACCTTTTTTTTTGAACACAGGACACAGTTCACTCAAATTTCAATCATCGGGCATGTTTTCCTCGAGCCAAATCGTATTTAGGAGGTGACGCAGACTGTTTATCTGCTCACCGCCACCAGTTTTGAACATCTCTGCTGGGAGGCAATACTGCTGTTCTGATCTCGGTTTGGCATAGAGCTGGGCAATTTATGCCACCGTCGATAATTGGATTGATTTCGTCACTCGTGCTGCAATCTGGAACTAAGAGCTGTACCTGTAAATTTCTATTCCCTCGCTCTCAAACTCTTTCCATATCCGTATGCCTCACTTCTCTGCTGCTTGTAACGTTCCCTATCTACAATTGGCTGCAGCGTTGGCCTCCATCCTTTTCCTCAGACACTATGCGACATTCTTCATCAGACCAGTGCTTGTCTGAGCGTGGTTTAGTTGCAGTAGATGAGAGAGTTTGATGGGATAGGCTGTGGCTATCTCAGGGGTGTGCACCCCAATGACGTCGAACTTCCTTTTTGCCTGGTTACGAACATTTTCATTCTGCTTAATCTCGTGCATACCTTAGCTGCAACCAGGCGGTGATCCGGGTCAATATTAGCACCACGAATAACACGTGCGTCCATGACGCTAGAAGTATACCTTCCATCTATTACCACATGATCAATCTGATTCCTCCTGTTATGATCAGGAGATAGCCACGTTGCCTTATAGATGCCTTTATGCGGGAATCTGGTATTTACTATCATATTACGGTTCGCAGGGAACGAAACCAGTCTGGATCCGTTTTCGGAGGTGCTATCGTGTAGACTGAATTTTCCGACTGTTGAACTAAGAACATCTTCCTACTTTGGGATTAAAATCTTCCAGAACAATTTTAATGTCATGGCCAGGGCAGTGGTCATATGTTTCTTCTAGACACTCATCAAATGTGTCTTTGGTCTCCTCGTGTTTCTTTTCCGTCGGGGCATGTGCAAAGATCAACGAGGTAAAAAAATATTTCGCTTTAATGCGGATAGTGGGGTTAAAAGACAAAGTGTTTCAGTCTCTTTCCCACAACAAATCCACATCCGAATTCATGTCTTTCTGCTCGGCAGCTTTAGTAGATGTCACAGTTTTTACGCCGAGTACATTCTTGCACAATAACATATTTTTCTTAATATTTAAAATGATTAAAAAGGAATCAAATTTGATAAAAGTACAGCATGTTTCACTGGTAACACTTCGAGCGCCGACCCTTGCATAGCATATCACAAAATTTGAGAAAATCTCCCGTATGTATATGTATGTATGTATGTGTGTGTATGTATGTGTGTGATTGCATACATACATGCAAAGTCCACATCTTTATTTCAGTTGCACTTAATTCTGCATAACTTAGCAGAAATAATTCTATATAACTTTAGAAAATTGTAATTTTTCCTTTTTTGGTTGTGCTTTAACTTAAAATATTTTTTGTAATAACTTAACGGTTTGCCAGATTTTGTCTCCAATTTTAAAAGATTCTAAAAATTTGTACCAAAAACTTTAACACCATCGCTTTTCCGCAAAAAAAAAAACAATTAAATTATCTGTTTGAATGATTTAGCACCTTAACTCAAAAGATCGCTGAGGGGCCACCGTTTTGAGTGGATTGAATATGAATCGTAGCGCACTCTGAAAGCCATACCTGTAAGTGCCTATTTGTCACGTTTCAAGAATTGGAAAAAAAGCGCTGGCCTAAGTGTATTGTATGTGGGGGAATACTTTGATGGTGGTGAAATCAATAAAGGCTTTGATAAAATAATAATAATAATAACAACTGGTCTTACTTTTTGGACTCGGTAGCAGCTGATTGGTGTAGGAAAAATTACTCCAAAGTGATGCAGTTTTTAATGAAGCGCCGTAATTGTGGGAAGGTTTGTTGAAAAAAAAATAAATAACTTAAATTAAAACAGTAATTTGAGAGCAATTGACAGATGCGGGAAGGAAAAATTTCAATTATTGTATATTTGTAAAGAGCCGATCTAATTCTGGTCGTGACGCTTACTGAAAATACGAATTGTTACAGAAATTGGACAGCGTTTGTAACTCACTAACTGATTTACCGACGGATCATAATATCGTCAATTGCAGGGTGTACATAATTCATGTTGGACAGGCATTAGATTTGGCCGGTCTAAAATTTGTGCTTCTGTCCAACTTTGCGTCTGTCAACTTCTTGCATCTGTCAAAAAATAAATGTTGTATTATTATTTTTGACCACATTTAGAAATGTCGTATTTTTGTTACAGAACTGTAGATATTTTTTATGCTGAAAAATCAAAGAATAATTGGGAAATTCCCACTTTTGCATTCACGAAAAAAGTTTGTAAGATAGCCAAATAAAGCTTGTAAAAAAGCGGTTCCAGAAATATTTTTTCTGCTCACAACGTATATAGCAGATAATAGATTCGATACCGAATAGTTTTCCATTAAAAACTCATTTTTCTAAAAAATGAGACAGTCTTCATTGAATATAAACCCTCGATATGGCGGCTCCGATTACAAGTAAAGCATTCTTACTCATATTTGTTTATAAATCAAATCGGTTATAATCAAATCGGATTGTGGATTACATAAGCATATGTAAGATTAATACATTTATTATTATATATATAATATTTAATATATGATATATAATATATAATATTATGTATAATTTATAAAATATATAATATGTAACATGTAACATGTAATTGTAATATATTTAGTAACATATTTGTGTATTTAATTTTCAGATCCAATTGATGGCAACACAGGTGGGCAAATGAACCTGCTTGGGTTGGTATGAACGTAATCGGTTTTTATTTTTCAAACATTTTAACTTTACCTTACAATGTGCCATCTTCTTCAATGACCTTCAGCCATCGTTTAGGAAATTTTTTATTCACAGATTGCAAAGTGATGGCTGCTCCACAGCAAGATAGTGGAGTAATTCGGATTTTAGGTTCTTATCTGTATTGAAAGTAGATTTCGGAATAAATCAAAATCCAAAGGTGCCATATGAAGTCTGTAAGGTGAATTTTGCCTCTCCTTTTATCCAAGCTTTGAAATTTTTTGTCGATTCAGCAAAAATGTATGAGACATGGTCCTGTCATGGTGGAAGACTACCTACTCATTTGCGATTTACTAATTCAGCATTTTTTCTTTCAATTCTTCATCAAGTTTCTTCAATTTTGACAATAAACTTAAGAATTTATAGTTTGATCTAGTTTAAAGTGAACCACTTTATTAAAGCCCCACCTAATTTGGCTGCATTCATCCTGCACGGATCAGGACCTTTGCCAGTTGATGTCGTCGTAAAGAATATTTTTTCATTCCAATACAATACAATATCGAAATTTTTGACGACTCCAAGATGTTTCAGACGGCGTTCAGTGATCATGTGCTACATATTCAAAATCTTTTCAACTTCTCTAATAGGAACGTGTCGATCCGACTCGATAACGACTTTAATTTCGTACTCATCGACCTCATTTTTCCGACAACTCCGGTAGTAGAAATTTCCAAAACTGGGTTCCTCGAACTAATTTTGGCACCTGCGTTCTATTAAGGCATCCAAAACCTACACGCCACAAGTATCCCGAAATAAGGCGAAAATGTTCATTTTGTGAAAACGGAAAAAAACGAAATTACTTAATTGCCAATCCAATACTTTATGCGGTTTCAAATGAGTATTTCTAGTCGTCATAATCCAAATAACAAATTTAGTATAATGCATATTTTATGTTGGTGGAGTAAAACTTACAATATGCATTGAAAACCCCAGATTTTAATATGATATCTGATGTAGCATATAAAGTGGAAATAATTGTATATATTTCTAAGCGTTAAGAAATTAAAACCATCGCTTATTCCCAAACTCGGAATATGGTCTTAAATATAAAGACCATAAATGCCAGCAGATGCGCTGATAGATCGGAGGGACAACACCGTTATAACTCGATGAAGTGAAGCAGTTTGCTTCGCAATTTATGTCCTTCGTAAGGAACGATTGTTAAATGTTATTACCATTAATTGCTGGACTGCCATTTGTACAGACCGTGACCAAGCCACGGTTGTAATGGTCAGCATGGACTGAATTCTCGGGTTTCCTTCACCATCCAGAGCCGTAATAACTCTATATTCAAAATCAATATTTGGACATATATTGGGCTGTTACAGTCGTCAAATCCTTTGAGGATCAGCATGGTTTGATGCTTTCAGTGTCGATTTTCGCACATGTTCAGATATTTTTATTTTTCAGCGTTTTCCGTCTTCGTCAACAATAGGATCAACCCCTTTTTAGAGGCAACGGCGAAACATCTGTTAATCCTAAAAATGTTTTTAAAATTTTTGCTCACATTTACTATTATGTGCATCCATCCATGTCCACCCATAATGAACACTGTGGCAGCGTTCATCAAAAAGGAATAGAGAAAAATGCAAACAACAACAATGCATCACGTATGACTACATACCTGCATGAATATTGAAAGGATTTGGAGGAATCATCTGCGATATAGGATAAAGTGGGAGTGTATGGCCGAATGTATGTGTGTGTAGATAGAAGGATGGTTGTAGTCCTTTCGTACTTTTGCCGCAATCGGTTCCATGCTAATAGATTTTCGTCGGAAAAGGAAATATAAAACTTAACGAACGTACGAGTCGACCGAATGTTACATTCATCCATAAAACACCATCAGAATACAATTGACAATACCCATACTCCCAGTGATCGGTGTATAAGTAAAGGATTTCGCCGTGGATATTATGATTCTCAGCGTTTAAACCAAAACCCGACTACAAAGACATCATATTTGTTAGGAAGCATCATTATTGTTTGCTGGAATAAGTGCTTACACTTCAGGCATATAACGAAGGAAAAAAGTAAGTCCTCCACGGGGATTTTCTTATAAAGTGAAACCAGGAAAAACTTTCACGGTTTACAAGACGCCAAAAAGTAATTGAATCATTTTTACGAAATTCGTCAAATTATGGCTTCCTCTCTATACTACTAAGAGCATTCGTAGGGCAGAAAGTGTAACAGAATTCACGCATTAAGTGTTCATGTGCCACAGAAATCACTTATTATGCTTATGGTTGTTACTCAAAATTTGATTCAACACAACCGATTTTGGCTTTATTGCATGGTAAGTTTCAAGAAAGCGTATCTTCACGTTGAGACGAAGTCAATTAGCTGCCAAGATCATGGGACACCGTTAGACTTTAGCCTCATAATCCCCAAACGTACCACTCGAAATGTGGAAAAAACGTGGTTCAAAATTACTTAAAAAGATCCACGGCCACAGGCGGTCGTTTAAAACATATTGTATTTCGTACATAATGGCGGGGTCCAAGCATTATAATGAAATAAAAGTTCCATCGAAATCATAGCTTTATGTGGGTTCAATTCAGTTTTACTTTTGAAACCGAAAAATGGATCACCGAATAATGGTTGAAACTTGGAAAATCGTCAACTCAAATCAAATATATTATATACTTTCCTCCTAATTGCAATTTACGAAAATTAATGTTAAATATGTTTTCCTCATTTCAGCATCAATATAAGTTTTCAAGTGTTCCAGCTTTTGGAGATCGTCTGCGTAAACACCGTCTTTGGTGCGGCCCCCCATCAAAATAGTCTAACGGCGTCAAATCGCATTATCTTGGTGGACAATTGACATCGGATTATCCGCCTCTCTTTCACTAACAGAAGCGATATTTCCGGCAACGCGCACATTGCGATGATGCACAGACCTGACCACATCTGTAACGCTTCCAGTTTCTTCAAATTTCTTTTTCGATTATGAAATGCTCACTATTTGTAGTAAGTTTGAACTAAAGGGTGTCCCAACAAGAACGCAAGATTTAATTTGAATTGAATTGAACTGAATTGTTTCTCTGGCTGTATGACATGTGGCACCGTCCTGTTAAAATCACATGCCCTCCATATTCACTTCTTCAATTCTAGGCACGAAATTCCAGGTTATCATATCACGATACCGAACATCATTGACTGTTTGCGCTTGACATGC
>JAHXMU010000101.1:4029801-4051623 GCA_019455685.1 Philornis downsi | reverse complement strand
TTTAAATCTTCCGTTGTTTTTGGGACACCTTTTATTTCTACGCGTTGTTCGGTTGTTAAAGCATCCATTTTCGTGAATGGCAAAGATTTCATTAAATATGTAAAATTTCAGATGATAGATGTTTAACAGCTGGCAGCCTTGACAGACCGGCTGTTTTTAAACTACTAAATTGATAACTCTGTAAAATAAACGACATTAAGTATAATGGTTATCATGTCACGTGCAACGGGTTTAAGGCCATCTTTCCTAAATGTTGTTTAGACTCAACTCAATAGTAAAGCAGTTCTACTTGGCATCATCCCGGTAGTGCACATTTAATTCATTTATATTTTAAATCGTCGAATTAAGTATATTTGTTAAATTCGTCTTTTTTAAAACTAATAGGAGAAATTTGAAATTAATTATACTTTAAACCGTCCTGGTCATGTTCAACATTCACAAAAATCTTTGAACTGAATTTTACTTTATTTGAAATAAAATTGAGAAAGCTTTGAACTCAGTTTTAGGCAAAATTTTTATTTTTTTAGCCCCGTGCATACAAAATTCGTTAAGTAGGTTCTAGGATTATTTACATTTACCTAAAATAAATTTTAAAAATAACACTACAATTTATTATTATTTTGGCAGAAATAAAGTAAATTGGTTGCCAGGTAAAGTACCTCATTTGTGTCTTCATCTTTCCTAAATATTAGTAAGGCTGAAAAATTTAAGTTCCACTTAATACGTACGAGCTTGTTTTTTTTTTTTTGATTGCAGTATAATTGAACTGAAAAGTACAACTATTGTACTTTGAACCACCCTGTTCATGCACCGTATTGAATACGAACTTTGTAATAAATTTTACAATTTGCTTTCAAGTTAAGTACAGTTAAGTATGAGCTCGTCAACATATTTTTTCCCATACAATTTGTTACTCTTTCTTATGATGCAAAATAATAATAAAATTAAATTAATGAATACCGGAAATATCGTAATAAAGTAAATGAACAGTTCCTCAGCATTAGAATAATTATACCTATAATGAGGAAAATTATTCGGGGAAATTTGTGTACCTACTTTAAGTACGTACAATTTTCACGCATACACAAAACAAGTTAAATATAGCCAATTTAAGTTTCAATTACTCGAATCGTTTTCATCTTTAAAAATTTTGTAAGAGTTTTTTTTTGTTTTTAAGTATTCGCAATACATTTCTACCGTATCAAATGATATATAATTTTATTCCTTCGAATGAAGTTAAAAATATAGCGATAGTTCGTATAAATGTTCCGCTTTCAAATGTGTGTAGTGTTACACACAATTTGAAAAATTTTGTCCATCTGTATACTGTTGTTCTTGTTTTGCATTACGGTATCTGATTTGTCACATATTTGATAATATTAGGAGAATTTCAACTGCTGAAAATTAGTACACGATAACTATTTTTATCTTCTATCTCCCACAGACCACCGAATGATCGTATTACAGTAACCACTTTGCACTTTCAGGCTATTTTTCAAATGGACGGAGCGGGAGACACTGCAACGTTCTTATGTAAGATACCAACATTTTGAATCCACTGTACATAATAACAGGATGACAAGCATTGTATTCATGCACACACTCATAGTCGGCCTTTACCAGAAATGCTAGCAGTTGCTTCCTCCGATGTTAAGCCCATCCGTGCAGCATGTGGCATTAAACGACGCACCATGTGATGCAATGTATATAAGGTGCATGCATCTAATGACCTCTGTTCGATGGGTTGATTCTGTATTCACTCGGGGTTGAGGGCAAATGGATGAATTTAGCACACGTTCAAATGTGTGGAATATCGCGTGACATGAACGATGTTTGCTCATGCGACGAGTTGCTGCATTGTGCGATATTTTGCATCATGCCATTGAAATTCTTGTTTTCTTCTTTGTGTTTTGTATTCAGATTTGATCTTTTCACATCGGTGTTTGTGTTTTAAATGGGAAAAGCTATTAGTGCCACAACACAGTGGTGTAAACGGACGCTGTTTTATACGTCGGGGGTTGGTTGCTATAAAAATATTGACACATCTAGCAACAAAATTCGTTTTTAGTTTTATATTTCTCTCCATTTCACATACGAGTGCTCGCAGCCATTATTCCACTCACTCACCCAACTCTATATAAATCTTAAGTACAATTTACGTGCCACGTAAAAAACGAAAAAAATTTTGGAAAATGTCTCAGAAGTAGCTCTTTTCCAGGAATCGACTTGAAAACCAGTATAGAAATTTCAATCAAGTGGACCTTCACCCTTCGCCCTTTCCGTTGAGGTAAAATTGTGACAAAAGGGCGTGTGAAAAGGGGCGAGTTAAACTATTAAATCCTTACCAAAAAATTCTTTGCTATTACAGCATGAAAACAAGAAAAATTAAAAATTTCTTATGTCCACCGTTATGAAATTATTGATGGACCTCTGATCAAATTGCATCCGCAGAACTATGTTTCCTAAATGTTTAATACCTGCTGAATTGTGCCGAATACAGTGTAATTTAATGAAATATTTGAACTAAAGACTATTTAGGTTAAATTAGGTAATTTGAGCAGGAGCTACCAGAAGGAGGTCTGTTAACCGGTGGATTTTTCTAACTTTCACTGAACAATATAATGCAACGCTGCAGAAAAATAAAATTATGCCACAAAAGTGTGTCTATATCTTTCGTTTTCCCTTGGAGAACTTAGCTCACCAGTCCGCGTGCTATACGCGTGCCAAATTTGACTGAATTCAGCATAATTTCTTTAAAGATATGGTCTATTTCTCTCAAGTTTTGCAAAGAGTTATAAACCAACATAATGATCAAAAATCTATTAACCTGTATGAGAAGCACCAGAAGAAGTGCGGCAGTTGCCTCTGTTATCAGACCATGACTCACTAAACGCAAGATGTGTGCCAACTTTGACTGAATTCAGTATAACTGCTTAAAAAAAAAAAAGAAAAATTAAGCTGGGAAAATAAAGGTTATGTTGACCATTCGTATGGTAGGTACTAGTAAGGAACGTCAGTAGATTTTTTTTTTGTCAAATTCTACCAGCCATTGTAAATCAATGCAACGAACACAAATTTATATTACCGCAATCTGTGAATAAGGTGCTAAAAAGAAGAAATTGAATCTCGGAAAACTCCTCAATTTGTATGGGATTTATTGGAAAGTGTGTGTCGCTGTAGATCGTTAGCAATTCCCGCCTACGATCCGTCAAAATATTAGGCTGTGCCAAGTTTTAAAGCCCTTTAATGATGAAGATTTACGACAGCCAGCTAGACATCGCCCAATCGACTTAAGAAATCGTGATCAATCACTTCCTTCTGGGTGTTATATCTATGCCGTATTAAATGGTAAATGCCTTCGTTCGATCGAGTGAAGGTACAAAAATAATTTTTAAACAAATCGTCTAATATAGAGAGTATCTCAAAATGAGTTGTTCCTCGAGTTGAACCCTAAATATGACAATTTTGATGGTTAACGAAACCATCAAGGAGAAAATGAGCCTCATCGCTGAAGATGATTTCGATGACGAAAATGATTTGAAGATGACCAGCATCCACTTCGTTATTTCGTTCGTTCTTTCGTTCGGTCTTTCGTGTAGCGCTTGGTTTCATACTTCAAAAATCCTCACAGAATTTACGAGGATTTTTACAGGATTTTTAAGTGCAGTACAATAAATTTCATCAGATAAAATTTAACGTGCGATCATTACTGAAAATGAGATATGAAGACTTAATATAAAAACTTTCAGCTAATTTTCTGTAACGCAATTCTTATTGATAAATAATTCTTTCAGTTTTATTGGAATGGGTGTTTGAAACAAGAGAGCAGTATTTAATTGCTATTTTACATAATAAATATCTGGTTGGAAAAAAATTATTTTCACTCAAAATAAATTCAACATTTCTGATTCAGATACTTAATTTTACTCAACAATGCAGGTGTCATTTCATTTTATCCTGTGAGCTCCTGCCATCGTCCAGGCAAAATGTCAATATCAGATTGGATTGGATTAATCCTTCCTAGTAAAATTCTGGAATTGGGTTTTTAGATCTTCATCTGTATTCAAGGGTTTTCCATTTAAAAAATTTTGGAGATTCCGACAATCCGTGGGTGTCAGATTAGGGGTAAAAGGATGTGGCATTATCTCGCACTCAAGCTTCCGAGCAGGGTTCCAAACCGATCAAAAATTATTGGCGTTGACCAATTTTATACGGTCAGTGGCCGATACCGATTCAGGCGACTGGGTTTTGACCCGAATACATTAATTAACATTCAAATAAAAAGAGTTTAGACAGCATTGCTTAAATTTTAATTTAAACCCGTATGTAAATTTGAACTATTACACTGTAATTCGTAACAAAAAGATATGGACAATCTGGATGGTACTACCTACTACCTAAATTTGCGGATTATTAATCGTTTTGTGCATATGGTTTAACGGGAACAGTTTTTGCAAACTAACTTTAACATTTTTATCCTGCTAATATTTTCATATTTTCCCATGCATTTGAAAAATTGAAAAAAATAAACGTTGCAAAATAATTATAATAATAATAATTTATTTGGTAATTTGAAAATTACATTCCATATACTATTTCGAAAACCTATTTGTGTATGAAAAATGTGATATTTTATATGAAAGCATATGAAAAGTGTTCATTAAGATAATTTTTGTATGAAAAGTGCTGTGAAAAGTGCCTTTGAAAACACTTTTCCATATCAAAAATTTCCATGAAGACACTTTTTTGTGAGATCGCCTCAATGGTCGATCTCCTCGATGGTCATCTTTGAGGGTGAAATTTTCAGAACGGAATTTCTTGAACTAATACTGCCACATGCGTTATAACAAGGAATCTAAAGCAAACGTATAAGAAATGTGACCAACGTTTCGCTTCTGTGCCTCGTAAAACGGAATTTAGTAGCAAGCTGACCACTGAAAATCAAAAAAACTACACCTTAAAGTGTTAACTATGTAACCACACAACCTATCTCTTGCCAACCCATTATATGCCGTTTTGAAAATAATCGGAATGTGTTGAATTTCTACTTATAAAATCTAACAAATAAATAAGCTGTAGAACCTACTCATCGGAATGTGTTGAATTTCTACTTATAAAATCTAACAATGAATAAGCTGTAGAACCTACTCAAAAAAAAAAAAAAAACCCTCATGAACTCCACACAAAACAATGGCGTGGCACTCAGCTGTTATTTCAGTCGATTTGTCCAATTTTAGTAATGTTGCAATATCAGGTCATATTCGAGAGAGTTATGAATTATACCAGTATTGTGACATCGCATCGTGTAGACAGTTTCTTCGTGGCAACGCTCTGATTTCCTGTCAAACATTTCTTTTATTCATCGACGTGTGCAGAAATGTTCATGTGGAAAAAGTTTTCTTTCAAAAATGGCGAAATATTGCACATGATTAAATCCATATAAACGAAAACGTGGTGGGCAGAAGTTGGCCCAAAATGACCACTGTGCAAACTCTTACTCCTTTAAGTCCTTACGTTTATTTATTCATCATGTTTATTTTCGTCAATTTTGCAAACTCGCAATAACACGTCATTCTTATTCATGTACTTTTATTTTGTTGCTTAATGGATTGAACAACAAGCATCACCGCATCCCTGGTTTACATAAAGGCACGAGACACTTTTATTCGCACTCTTATTTGCATTGGAAAGTAACAAAAATATAAGAAAACACAAAGGTTGGCAAATGAATTTTTTCCACACACAAACTGTCCAGCCGGTTATAGTACATTTTCTATAAAGATTTGTTAAGTCTCACATTTCGTCTTTTTGGCATAGACTCAAAACTTTGGAACGGGTCTATCATGGACGCCGAGTTGTGGTTTTAACGATTAAGATGTAGTAAAAAGAAATCCATTAAGGACATTGAAGGCTTTATTTCACATATTTGTGCACCGTTTTGTCGACAACTTATTACCATAGACCCTCGTCCCTACTTTCAAAAAAAAAAAAAAAACAAAACAAAAACTGTGGAGGACGATTTTCACAAGCTTTTTCTGAGGCGAATTTTTCAAAAGCAAATTCATTCGTCATAGATAAGAAAAAGTGGTAATAACTTGGTGCCATATACGGACTGTTAGATAAATGTATTAGAAATTTGTAACCAAGTTCCCAGAGTTTCCGCCGAGACACAATCGATGTGTGTGGCCTGATGTTGTCCTGAAGAAACGTAATTCCTTTCCTATATGCCAAAGCTGAACGCTTCTGAGCGATTGCTTCCTTCAGACGGTCCAATTGTTGACATTACTGCTTCGAATTAAAAATTAGGAAGAGGGGAACTGCTGATGATAAATGATTCCCTGACACTTCCATCAAGCACGTGGCAAAATCTCCAGGCATGGCTACCGCTCGCCGTGATTCCACTATAACCGATTTCGTTTGACGTTGTCGTAAGTGGCTCACTTTTTATCATCCGCTTTACAAATGGGTCAATTTTGTTACGATTCAGCAGCGATTCGCGGATGGATATTCACTGCATGAAGTTTTTTGCGTTTACTTGTTAGGCAACCCATACATCAAAATTCTTTTTGCTTTCAGACTCATTCCAGGGAGTTCCAAACAGTTCTTCTGCAATGATTAGCTCCTCGACAATCGGAACAATGTTTACGTTATGGCCGGCCTTAATAATTTCCATTATTCTACCAACATTTTCGAAAATTTTCTCAGGGCGTAGTGACCAAAATTGCGCGTGATTGACTGTTACAATATCAGCACTACACTTCACATTTTTAGCTGTTTGGCTTGCGTTTTCTCATTCGTGGAAGAAAAACTGTAAAATATGGTCTTCTTTGTGGTGTTCATATTTGACGAGCACTCAAACAACACTTAGTCAAGCAATCACAAACCAGTATGAGTAGATTTTTATTCGACTACGAAATTTTACCTTTCTAGCGTATCCGGTCACAATTATACAACACAGGACACAGATTATTACATCAGCCTATTGGAAAAATAGTGAATTTTTTGCTATATCTTGTTACCGAACGACTGTAGTTCGCATGGAAGTGAGTGCAATCCCGCATGCAGCCACCTAACATTATTGGAGCGGCGTGTCTTTCTGTCACTTCGAGTAGTCGAGTAATCGACAAGGCTGGTAAATGCTTCTCAAACTGTGACGTTCGGAATCGTCATTAAACCGTAGGTCTCATCGAGTGAGCCTAGAATAGAACGCCCGTAAGCTCATTGAACGTTAGAAGCCCTCCCCGCTTTCTCATTCATGGGATGCATAGATTTTATGTTTTTTATATTATATTCATAGGTAGGTTAAGTTTGAAACTGAGTAAATCGCTTTAGCACGAAAAATATTCTTTATAAATTTACACCTTTCCGTATTTCTCGGTGCCTTCAGTTTTGCAATAAAACATATTTGAGATGCGAAAATGGGGAAATTCAACATATCATGAATGGTAAAAGGCCTTTTTCGACAAGCTCACTTATTTGACACGTCGCTATGGAAGCCAATCCAATAGAGTACCATTGATTTTTTTCTTTTATCGATCAAATGGGTATTGAAATCGAAACTCTATGGGTTGTAAGATAAGTTTTTGGAAACAATTTTCCTGCCAAATTTTATCTGACAAGAATAAAATGAAAATTAATTTTATTATTGATTGATTTAAAATTAACGGATTTCAAAAGACATATTTTGAAATTTCAAAAGTTTATAACGGCTTGTGGCCGCTATTGTCATAGCCTGGAAAGCAGAAACAATCTTAGAATATTCTACGCTATGTTTCCTCTCAGAATAATATGGAACTTATTTCAGTGTCTCTGGGGAAGTGATGAAACCTCTTTCCATTAAACAATATTTTTCTTCAAATTTGAGTTTTGACTTGTGCCTTCTGCTATATTTTTTTACAGTTTGCCTATTAAGATATGAAGATACGTCCTTTAGACTAAATCAACCTTTAAATCGCCTTTTTAGTGTCGTAAAATTTAAAGTATTTCCTTCCCAAGTGCCTTTGTCAGATGTGAAAAAAACTCCAATAGATGACTGATTTTTAACGTATTGTGGTTAATATACAGGGAACTCTAATTAGAGAAAGGTTTAGCAGATGCGTATCCCACTGCAACGCAAATTCCTACCTAGGGATCACTTCGATGTACTGACAACGCAGAAGAGAATAACTTAGCAGTTTCAGCTCTCTCAGATTCAAAATATATCGGTAAAGTGGTCCATCAGGTGGCTCAAACACACTTTTTTTGATTGATACAGTTTGCCGTCATTTGATTGTAGTCCGTGCTATTTCCTACATTTTGGCCATGAAAAACCAATGGAAATATCCGCTATAATAAATCCATAGCATGCTTCCTGGCGTAATACAAGGGGTTTTCCAATACGTTTATTTAATAAACTTATCAACGACACTACATGTGGAATGTGACATTCGCTGGGTAGAGCACATCCAAGATTTCCATTTGTCGATGATTCTGGCGCATAGATCAGGCTGATTTTAAGCGTCGGCACAGGTTATGTTGACTTTGAGCGCACAATTTGTTTGCGGCTTATTGGCATATGCCATATAGCACGAGATAAAATATACCCCTAAATCGCTCGGGCAGAATATTCAATATAGCATCAATTGTGTTGCATGTAGCGCCGTCTTATTTATACTACACGTCGCCCACAATGATATCATAAAATGATATCACAATGATATCATAAAATGATATCACAATGATATCATAAAATGATATCATTGGTTATCGTCGATCGGCAACGCTTTCCGTTGCCGGTGCTAACAACGCCAACTTCGGTTTACAAGAAGTACAGACCTACGGTGCCAGTGGACTTCATGTGAATTGTCATCTTTCCAAATCCGGGCATAATGCTTGTTGACTTACATATTCATCCAAAAATGGGCCACGTCGTTGAACATGATTGTTTTTTGCTGAAATCAGGGTTCACTTTCAAGCCCTTTTGTCTATGATCGTATTATTTAAGCTTGTGTGTTAGTTAGATTTTCTACAAATGTAGATCCATACTCGGACGCAAAATTCGCCCAGCTGACGTCTGCAAAATAATATTGAATCTTTGTCTCTCTCATCTGGGATACTCTTTATAAGACTGTGCATACTAAACATTTCCAAAGCTTTGTCTTGTCTGAAGATGTAATCTACAGGGTGGCGCTCCAATTGTGCTACAATAAGTAATTCATATAACTTTTATTTTTAAACAACGTATTTCATTTATTTTTTATTGCATAGAAAATTCAATTTTATTTTATATAACTAGTTCGTTTTGAAGATGATAGACCATAAGTGACCTCCATGCTCATTTACGCATATACGGCACCTGATCAGAAAATTATTCATTGCGGGATCGACTCGATTATTGTTTTAATGGACTGCTTTAATCAAATTTCTTGATGCCATGTTGTGCAGCTCTTGCTCGACATAACTCAATAAGAAAAGTCTGGTGCAGTTATTTCAGGTAAAGTTGGAATTTCTGGATTTTAATTTGCTTGGGAATCTTCGATGGAGCTTCGCCATGAGCGATCTGGCTGTTGAAATGCTGTTGAAACGGATACCTCTTCGATGCAGTTCTAGGTTAAAAAAACTCCTTCAGAATATTTATGTAACAGTTCTCACACTGTATGTTATGATTGAAAAGATGCTACATTTTTTTCAGAAAGATATTCGTGTCGATTTCTTCTACGTAATAAATAGGAAATGTCATAATTTTTGCTCCAAAAAGACATGAAACTCTAAACTAGAAAAAATTACTTACGCCGATCAGCTTGCGTTTTTGGAGTCGAGTTTACATTAATCTCCTCAACCATGCATCTTCATTTAGTCATGGAGATATTTAGGGATACTTTTCAATATTTAGGAATACTTTTCAATACCACGGATTTATAGAACTTTCATTTTTCACCAATGCGGTAATCAAAGACGTCGTATCACCTCCGTATCTGTGCTAACTTCCGTTTAGTTATCATTAAACTGTTAGGTACTTTTCTGTCAGCCAAGTTCGTTTACAGCGGGTAAGCAGTAAAATATCACTGTCATTGAATGTAATTTTTTCTGTGGCTGCTGTTACCGCCGTCGATATTTTCAATGTCACTCAGAAGCTCTTGCGAGTGGCTGCTGTTTAAGTTTCTAGATCTGTGCAATAGTATTGCCGTGTACAGAGACGAACAAGCAAATGGATCTAAGATGAAACTTACGGTGAAGTATCTCAAGTGGGACTTTTGTTTGTTGTCAAAACTTATTTCATGTATTTATAAAGATTTTTAATCATCACTCTTAAGTTGCACGCTTCAATGATGCGGCGATGAGTACTTATGCTGACAGCAGCATTTTCTTTACTTTAGTCTCAACAATAGGGCTTACAAACGAACAGTTCAACTTTTTCTTTTTGGCCTTAATGAAATTGAAGGTTTTCTTATTATCTTTGTGTTTCGAAGGGCAGGTCGAAAGGCAAAATAGTTGGTTTCCACTTGGATTGGGTAATGAATTTTTAATTTCGAATTACAGTTAAATACAATTTTGAATTTGAATAAATTCTTTAGTAACCATACAAAGAGTCTATTTTGTGGAATAAAATCTGGTTGGTCTACTTTTCGGATTATGAATGAAAGTAAGCAATGTCACGGAATATGGAACGCAAACACAGGCGGTAATCCCTTCCCCCATACGGATTCAATTTAGTTTTGTCTGAAGCTTTCATTTACATCATGAAAGAGAAAAATAGAACACAAATTGATCGAAACTCTAATTGGAATCCCATCAAATGGGTTAGACTAAATAAAATTACTTTTTAGATGGAAATGAATTCATAAAGAATTTTCAATTATCCATCAATTAACTACTACAAAGCTCTTCTATACAGATATGATTTTATATTTCCTCTTTCTATTCAACGGTAGAAAGTATATACAAAAATGCTTTTATTTCTTTGCTCCTTATTTGCCTTATATGCCAGTATTTCGAGCAGTATCAATAGAGGTCCTTCGGGTACTGACGCGTACTATCCCGATGGGTCTTATCAATTTCCGTCGTGCAGCAGCATTTAAGTTATATATTGGTAAGGTCAGGGTTTCCTTAAACGAATTGAGAAGAGAGTCAAAACTGGCATTTTATTTTTTCCCCGAATATTGAGTTTCTTGAGGGAAATCCTGATATTAGTTTCGCCTGATAGTTTAATGTTGGATCCCAGTGGGGGAACCACGCAGGTCATGATTGAAACCGAAATCTTTAGCAGGGTCTCCGTGCTCGAATGTACAGTAGTAGATAGACCTTATGTTCGTCAAAGTACGCCTTATACTAACATATGAGTATCTAATTTGATAACTTTTGACTGAAAAAACCCGGTATTTGCTGCGGATTGCTCCTTTTTCTTGACAGCTTAAGTTTACTTGGCTATCCCAGGGGTGCTGACAATCGCATTGTAATACGCCTCGGATGATTTTGCACACCGTGGCCAAGGCCTACGTGGCAAGACTCACATAGTCTCTGTAAATGTGTCCCTCATTTGATAAATATATTGTGTAGTTTTTGTACTCGCATTAGAATCAACGAACCGTAACATCCATATATTTTTAGCGCCCTTGCAGTACGTTCTTGGATTGAATAATTTTGGTATCAATATTAAGGTCGCAAAAATATTCAACATTTTTAACTGCAGAAATGCAAATATTGATATTACAAAATGTCGATTCTTTTTCCGAGTCATTACATTATTTAACATACTCTTACGAGTATATGAAAGTTAGATCATCTGACTGAAATTTCTGTTCTGATTTTAATTTTCTGTTGAGATGGTAAATAAGCGAAAGCATTTTATTTTTCCCCTTATTAAATTTGGAAATGCCGAATTGGGCACCACAGAATGAATTAAAGTTTTCTCTAATACACACCAATTGCACTACAGCAAGAAATTCAAATAACTTTTTTTAATCAACGTATTTCATTCGTTTAGTTTCTTTTTATTGAAAATTCAATTTCGTTTTATATAATTGATTGGTGTTGATGCCGATAGACCGTAAATGACATCCACGCTCATTCACCCATATGCGACACCTGATTAGAAAATACTCATTGCGTGATCTCATCAATTGCTGTTTTAATGAACTCCTTCAGTTTAGTCAAATTCTTTGGTTTCATTTTGAACACCTCTTGATTGGCATAACCCCATCAAAAAAGGCAGGTGCATTCAGGTCAGGTGATCCTTGGGGCCAGCGAATAGTGGAGTTTTTGGATATTAATTTGTTGGGCAATTTTTGTTGGAGCTCCGCTATAACCGGTGTGGCTATTTGTGCAGTTGCTCCATTTTGTTGGAACCAAATGTTGTTGAAACGGATATGTTTTCGGCGCAGTTCTTACCAGTTACTGTCACACCTTAGTACGATTCGTGAGCTACCCTGTTAAAAAGATGCAATTAGCGCTAAATACAAATTCCTTACATGGCAAAGATTAATTCAAATGAGGCGATTTAACACCAATCATTATCAAGCACAGAGATGTGAGAATCTCACGTTAAATTCGCGTCTATTGTTTTCAAACATGAAATTCAATTAACAACAATTAACGCTTCTACGATGCGTATTACGAGTGTTAGAAAGCATTCCGTCGTTTTTACAAAGTTTTTTATTGCTAAAGGAATTTTCAATATCTGGCTGAGAATCAATTTTTGAATAAATGTAACAAACTGTTGGGTTAATGAGGAACACCACCACCTTATCAGCATTTTCACTGAACTGAATAAAAATGAAATTTACATGATTTTGTTATTAATTCCATTTCTGAACAATATTTTTACTTAAAATGTGAATGGAATTTTCCATTTCCTGTTCGGAAACCAAACTATAAACAACCGACAGTCGACAGTTTACAACGGTGGGTTCGTAAATTGCAACCAACCCCATTTTTCATGTTCCCTGCCATTATATTGTTGCCAACTCACCATAAGGTAATGGAACAGATGATATGAAAACAATATCGGATTCATTTATACTTTATTTGGTATTTCAATTTCTGAATCAATTTCAAAACATGCCAGATAGCACCAACAAACACCAACTTTCCCTCACACGGTCATGGAAAAAAGCTTGTTGCTAGGCAAACATTTTGTTGAATTTTTTGCTTAGAAGCACTAGAACGAAATACGAGTGTGACTGTGTGCACTTACCTACATATTGACACAAAGGACTCAAGTTGGCTTGGCTTAGATGCCAGCGCGTTAAATCAACCCTCACGACCCAGTCGCTCAATGCATGAAGCTGTCAACAATGCACACTGGAGTGAAATGTTTAAAAAGTAAGAGATATCACATAGGAAGAAACCATTGGGTTTTAGGCAGAGAAGAACAAATAGTTCTTAGGGCTCCTGATCTCCCGGCCGCTGATCGCCCAGAATATAAGAACCCTCTGGTCAAGGTTTCGCAGACAAAGGCTGCTTCAGTTTTGCTACATCCTACTTCGCATGGAACTGTATGTATGTCCATCGTATGTGCTTGCATGAAACACTGACATGTACCTGCAATAGGTGGCAGTTACGCAAGCGCGTACAGAAAGTAAAGAATAGGGGAGAAGACAAGCCAAGGGTAATTATATCTTCTTTCAGTAATTGGAGCAGTGAATCATGTATGTATACAAGGTTATTCATTCGGTGGTTTCAAAACTGCCGGTCTGACAAGGCTGTCACCTGTTAAATACCTGTCATCTGAATTATTTGTTTAGTCCAATGTTTGCCATTTACGAATGTGGATTGTTTAACAACTGAAGAACACGTAAAATAGATAAAACTTACTACAAAGCGGTGATTCAAACGTGATGCAACACGACCTATTTTGGCTTTGTTGAATGAGAAGATTGTAGGAAGCGTAATTTCACGTTTTGGCGACCTCAATTGGCCACCAAGATCATGCGAGTTGACGCCGTTAGGCTTTTCTTTTTGACCCTGCTTTTTTGAATCGTTCGAAATGAGAGGGGGTTTCTAAACTTCCAAAACAGGTGGGGCATTTATAATACTATAAGTCGAATGAAAAGCTCTAAATTATATACGTGTTATAATCAGATCATCCAAAATCAGTTTTTTTTATTCGGCGTACTTAGTCCTACAGCTTTTTAAACCTTTTGAAAGTTTTCAAACAAAAGGAGCAAAAATAAATTATCGTAAATATTAGCGTCCTTTCAACATTTCTGAACATATCTAGTGGTGATAGCGGTAGTGAAATTTAGGCAACAAATCATTGAAAATGTTTAATTGGTTTATATTTGAGAGGTAACGAAATTATAGTCTAATGAACGGAACAAAGCTTTAATTTTGTAGTGCTTTAAGATCACCGCTCTCAGTTCACATCTCAGAGACGTCTTAAGAAAAAAAGAAATATTGTATATATATAAATATACATTTCATATAAGTAATTTGTGATTTTCCAAAACTCACAAGATAGAGTTTCAGAGAAAAGTTTGTGAATGGAAATGTCTCGAAAAAACACTGAGGAACTGACTATACTGTTGAAAGTAGAAGAGGCTTTTGTTTAGAAGACCGCAGCATCTAAAGCTAAACTTCAAAAATCTTAAAAACAATCCTGTATTGCCGTACCATTTTCTCATTAAATTGTTTTATATCCCGTAAATTAAAGAAAATTGAACAAAACTAATTACGATTTCAAATTCACTACACCAGAACTAATTGTAAAAATGCTCATCACGTGAGCATAATATGCTATATGATCTTTCGAACTGTGCAAAATAAACCTCTTACCAAAAATTGCATAATGACATATCGAAATCTATAGCAGATTTTATATGTAATTTTATTCTGCGTAATACATTGGAAACTAGTGTTTTCTTTTATCAAATTTTAATAAAATGGATATAAATTTTGGAATGAGCAGGTAACAAATATGATAAAGAGAGAATCTAAAATAAAATAGAAATTGTATACTGTATTCAGAAGTTATTTAGAAGTTCATCTCTGATTTTATGTTTTGGTTTAGTAAATTGCTTGTAAGTCTGGTTATTGCTTGTGCTTCACATGGTTATTTTATAGGACTCACAGAAGGTTGCAAAAAAAAAAAAAAAAAGAAATTGAAATTCCTTTTTAAATATGCCACTATCCCAAGTTAGTAACAAATAAATAAAAAAAAGTTGAAATCCTATGTTCATCACTTCCGTAATATTTATCCACAAATCGATAATTCCAACAATTACTTGTATATGACATGGAACTGTGCTCATTTCTCACTTTACCCCATTGTGCGGCTTATAATGCACACACGTGCGTATACATAAAACGTTTATGATTACCTTTGTAGGTTGCTCTGGTACATTCTAGAACGGAATCTAAAGTGAACATGTTGCGTTGTTGCATCATTCACAGCAGCAACAACAATTTTGGTCAACATTGCCACCACCAACAACTTATGGAAAATTTTTTTTTGGGTACAAATTCAACAGAAATAACTGCGTAAATCTATCATTTCATTCAGTTTCCAGTAACTTCCACCATTCTGTGCCGTAGTTGTTTGTGCAACCCCTATTTGAATCTCAGGACAATTGACTTTGTTGCATAGCGACGACGCATGATGCGGACGAAGGCAATGATGATGATGATGATGACGACGATGAAAGTCGAGTGATCAAAAATCGTCATATTTCCTATGGATTGCAGATATTTTCGTGTCGAACCTTTTTCCCATATCCTGCGTGCTTTTGCTTCATATATGTGTTCATCATCTAATTTTTAGCGTACTTTTGTCTAATCTTTTGTTGTGAAAGAGAATAGTGAATAGTGATTTCGCCTCAGCAACCCCTGATCTGGTCCCGTGCGCTTTTCTTCACCCTCTCTCTTTCTCTCACTCTTTGACTATAATTCGTTAAACATTTCTGAAATGACTTAACATTCAATTTTTGTTAAAAACTCCCAGTGTGAACTGTTCCATTGTTGCCGCAATTGTTGTTTGATATTGTCGTTGTTTTAGTTCGATGTATACGTGAATTCCTCCCGGATCGGTAATCACTGATTGCACAGCGCTCTTATTATTCTCGAACACGCTCGTGTGTCCTTTCGCAACGTGGCAAATTACTTTACTTTCTGCTTCGTTAAAGCAAATCACAGGCAAATGGCAAATGTTTGGTGATTTTGTGCAGGGGTGACCGCTTCCGCGTCGTCCCTCTTTCGTTGTCCTCGATGTCCTCATAATCATCCCTACATTTGGCTCTAATTAGTTTTAGTTTGCCTTGTATTTGATCCTTCGGTAGCTCCTTCCTTGGTACTCCTTGAATCTCAAATTACAACCACTTAACGCTTATCGTACGTGTCTGACGTGCGCCGCTGCGTTCACCCTCCACCGAAGGACGATCCCTTTTTCGAATGACTAAAAATATTGGTTTAGATTGTTCGGTCGCTTCCCCAGTTCATCTTCGATGCAGGATTCCCAACAATATGTTATTGCAAACAGGATTAGATGCATGTTTTCGTCCTTATTGCCACATTCCTATATACACATATACACCAGTAGTAAGTACTCCCAAAAGAACTCCGGAACTCGTGTAACAATTTCATCGTCATCTTTACCGTATCCGTAATTATCTGCACCATACGGTCCAATTGCGTTTTCCTTCTGTGAGCAGTTAGTTTAGTTTTCCCATTCGCTTGAATTGGCCCTCTTCTATTTTCAATTGTACACAATTTCACATAATTACTCTTTATTGAGAAAACATGGCTGGCATTCTTAAATACGAACGAGGTATTTCACCGCATCCCCTTTCGACTTCGTTCCGTAGCCTATCAATTGTTATTGGGGTGTGCTGCCATTAATAGATATTTAACATTGTGCGAGGGTTTGTTTCATTCCATCATCATAAATAGTTAATGGTCTGAAAGGGAATTTGTAACCTTTGATCTCTAGCTAGTTTGAGAATGACTCTTATACTTGTCCACTTAATACCAGCGAACTCATCTGAATGAATGCATCTAAATATTGATGTATTCTAGTGTGTGCTTAAAAGTTATATAAGTTTGGCTCAGTGGACCGCGACTCTCATGGTAATAATTAATAGCCTTACAATAAAGGGATGTAATTTAAGGGAATCTTCGAGAGTCACCGCATGTTTTATTATTTGGCCTTTTCATACATGAAAGCTCAGTTACGATCAAATATTCGGCTTCCAAGTTTTTATTAGAACGGTATATAAAATTGGCATACGAGGCTCGAGGCTGCCCATTTTCTATTAATCGGAATAACTTCTGCTAAAACTAACTTCTACCGATTAAAAATGTTGTAATTTCGACAGCGTTTCCCTTGAATGTATAGATCTCGACAACAAATCAAAATGTACTTATAGAGTTGAAACAGAAAATTAAATGCCGAGGATACAAACAAGTACGTTAGATACTCTAATTATACTAAAAATATTCTACATATCTGAAAAATAATGTAAACATGTCTCAAAAAGTCCAAAATCTGGTAAAACCAAAAATAAGACGGTTCAGACTAGTTGCTGATGTTTGCCAAAAGATAGCCCAAGCTGTAAGTGCTAGTCGATTCTGCCATAACCTGAAGGTTATGAGCCAAGCTCAGGCACATGGTAAACATACTGTCTCGACATATTAGTGATTTTCTTTTGATGTCATATTCTTTTGATTGTGTGAGTATGTATGATTTTGTGCCAAATAATCGTCATAAACGGGAAATATTGATTTTCTTCTTTCGATTGAAGAAAACTGTGGCTGAAGCTTATCGAAAGCTGCAAAATCGACAAAGTAACCACGCCTTTCCACACAGGTGACAGATTTAATACATATGTATATTCTTAGCTTCATAACTTTTAGGTAGTTGCATTGAATGTAGCCAAATTTCGCACACGACATGGTTTTGACAAATTTAGTTCTTAGAATGAAAATGGACTGCAGTACCTTGTCCATTCGGTTATCTCCCATACAAATTGACCGAATTACGGAATATAATTTTTCTCCTGTAAACACTAATGCAGAAGAATGTAGCAACATATTAGTATGTCAGTACCATTTAATGTTACGTAATTTAATCTAGGGCCGAATAAAATGTGAAAAAGTAGTTCGCATAATCCACCATTTCTGGTACCTCTCATACAAATTACTTAATGTTACACTCCCGGAATCATATATTTCATTCAATTGTGCTATGGCAGGAATTCACATTAATTCAATGCTTTTGTTGATTAGAACTTAGCGATTTACCTAAAATTTTCAGGCAATCCATACACTTTTACACCAGTGCAAAAAAACGTGAAGGCATATGTACTCGTATAGCTCAGTCCACCTGACTGAAATTTCCGTACAGAGTTTTAGTGATACTCGTACACAAAATGTTTTATTCATACTAAAAATATTCTACGTATTGGGAAAATAAATTATTAATCCGAAAAGCAGATGTTAACATGTGCCGCGAAGAATTTGAAGTTTTGCCACAGGCCGACTGAAGGCCGTTATCTCGACTATGTCTAGTCCCAGAAAGGCGGTTAGTTTGGTTTCATTTATTCTACAAGCTACAATTTGTACTCGAATTTGACTATATATTGTGTTAATACAATTCAATTGATGTTTTGATGTAGCCATCACAAAAATGAGCCCCATGCCTAATTTTATCGCTTCTGCAATCCGTATTTGTCAACAGAATTTCTCCATATTGTACGCTTGTATCTCAATGTTGTACAGCAGAATAATCTTTTTCATAAACTGCGAATTTGTTGTGAGTTTTTCTAAACTGTCTACGGTTATTGTTTTTCATATTGTTTTTATACTGCTTTCCTAAATCTTTCCTCTATATCGCGAGGATAGGTTTACTAATATTTTGTTCCAGTGACAGAAAGTAACCTCGAATCAATATGGGGAATTTTAGAAAAGTCGTTGGTGAAATAAGCTCGCAATCTATTTTCCAGATGTAGCAAAATCCAATGAATTACTGGTGTGACTGATTTCTTTTCCTGAATGACGATTTTTTATAACTGCGGATCAAATTTACCGAATTTTAAAGTTCACACTTAATTTTCTCTATATGCCCAAGTCAGTAATGTTTCAGTTATAAGCGGATTTGCAAGTTACTATACAGAAACTAGCAGGGAAGATACTTCTAAATGCGAAACGTTCGGTAGTGGGGCATAAAACCGAAACGAAAAGCAATGTTGTTCATATAGTCAATCTTTTTCCATATCAAAGAGATTGAAGAATGAAACAAGTATGTATATGTATACATATATGTGCATATATAAATTTCAGTCTGGCAAACTAACCTAAAAACAATATTGCTTCTTCACCGAAATGTACGAACTTTGTTTTGCAATTTGTACGCAAAGTTATGACAAATATTATTTTAGATTTCAATATAAGGAGATACAATACTATATAGAAACAGAAACAAATAAAATACAAAGACTATGACCCTGATTTTTAGGTGACTTAGTTGCGGCCGTTCTCGGCCATTCTTCATCTTAAGCGTGATATCCGCTTTGTTGGTCGGTTTTAAGAGATTCGGCTCCCAAGACCCGTAATAATGCGTTCATAAGTTGCTGGTAAACAGAAATATTCATTTCCAAGGTTTTAGGAAAATCATCATAGGTTGAAGGTCGTTCGGGGGCCCTTCGTCTTTAAGTGGTTCTCGGTCTTCTTGGAACTGTTCACCCGTATGCTGCTTGTAAACCTTACCTTTCCCCCAAAGACTGTTTGCAGAATGTTTTCTGAAACGCTCTAAATCTTTGCGCAACAGGAATTCCATTTCAGAAAATAGTTTGTGGACAATGAAACAGATTTGCACAAATACGTAAAGATAACGAAGTATATGACAAACATTTTGCACACAATATGACAAGCCAACTGAATTCCAACTGCTGCTACAAAATATTGTATAATAACCAAGTAAGGCATTTTATGGGTCTTTATAAAACGGGATAAGTAAATATTATTGACGTAATTTCCTATAAATTGTTCCGCTTTTGCGATTTTTTAACAAGTTAGCCTTTGAGTGAAATTTGTCCAAAAATTGACGGTACTGACTGCGAGTGGCTTTGCTTAACACTCAATAAGTGCTACAGTAATAATTAAGCCTGTACTTGCTTCATCTCCAACACAACAACATTTATTCTGTATATTCCAATTAATAATCTTCTCGCTAAAGCTTTCAATTATTCTGTTGTCGGAAATTTTAATGGCCGTCCGAAATATACATTAAAAACCACAAATAAAATGTTTTAAGTACTTTCAAGCACTGTCTAAGAACGAAAACCAAATAATAACAAGAACAATACTGGAAAAAAAGAGTCACTGTAGTACAATTAAAAATTTGTTTATTGTATGTTTTGTCCTGTCTTTTTTTCTAATATCAAACAGAAACTGTAATATTTTTGCCGGAAAACAAAATACAAAATCCTAATAAATATATGAACTCCAATAAAGCTGAGGTTTTGGTTGCTGCTGTTCCATTTGTTTGCATCCGTTGGTGTTTTGTCTGTTTCCCATCCCTCGAGTACAATTGAACATAAAAAATGATGGGTCCTACGTTTTTGTTGGGTTTCTCTCGGATTTGTGGCAAAGCCCCACAAGAAATACTCGCCATCAACGAATTTAAAATTGTTTGTTTTAACAAAAAGACTAATACGAGGGTGTATTTATAATTAATGGGGTTGTTAGCTAAGGAAAAGAGTGGAATGTGGTTTTAATAATTTTTTTAAAATAATTAATTTCTCGAAACAACAAAACAAAACAAGAAATCTTGTGGCAAGTTTGACAAGAGAAGCCTGTAGTTAAAGATTCTAATAATAGATAAACCTCTTGTCTGGTACGAAACACGATGGGAAGAGGCTTTGAAACCACTGCTAAATAAAGAATTACCCTATAAACTAAACATTATTTTTACGGCATTAAAAAACGAACATAAAGGTAAGGTAAATGCAATAATGTTGAGTTTTAAGTTACAATTTTTCAAAAATCCGCCAATTAGGTTAAATGAGTTGGTTCTTATTTGTAATTTCTGAGAAAAGTTCCCTTTGCAAAATCTTTAATTCTTGGTGGCCTGGTATAAGAAAAATCCAGTGTAAATAATCCAGAAGAGATATTTTAAAATTGTTAAATATCTTAAAACCTACATTATAATACATAAAAAATATTTAGATAAAAGGATTTCTGTACATGACAAAAATTTTGGTTTTCGTTCCGAAATGGACTCAATTAATGACGATTGCAGCTTATGCGAACTCGCAATAGCAAGAAAAGACATCTTACATTCGAAGATGGGAACCAAACGCGTTGGGTGGGAAACGGACTTTAGGGCAATTCTACTACTACTACTGCCACCGTATAGTGACCCAGATCCAGACCAGACCAGACACAGATGAAGGCCTTATTCACAAAATAGTGTATTTTCTACCGACAAATACCCACAAGCTCCTGGAGAGCTATTTTAAGGATCGATATTTTGTACCTATAGTAAAATCGAAAGACTCTGTTTCAACTCAAAGAAAAGTTTCAGCAGGAGTTCCGCAGGGCAGTATACTAGGCCCTATACTATATACCATCTACACCTCTGACATGCCTGTTCATTCCCTAATTCAAACCTCAACTTTCGCTGATAACACTGCATTCATGAGCACTAGCACTTGCCCATTAATGGCTTCAAGACAACTGCAGTCTCATATACATACATTACAATCTTGGCTCGAAAAGTGGAAGATAAAAGTAAATGCCTCTAAGGGTGTACAGGTTACATTCTCTCTTAGACAGAACAATTGCCCAGCCCTCACTATTCACGGTAGTACCATACCCGTTCATAAGCATGTTAAATATTTGGGTATTTACCTT
>JAHXMU010000101.1:3976504-3989801 GCA_019455685.1 Philornis downsi | reverse complement strand
CTCCATTCCTAAAGGGCAGATGGACTACTATAAGGCTCACAAACAATCTGTAAATAATACGACAATTAGAAAGAGGAAGATGTCCATCAGGAAATTGTTGCTGATCTTGTTGCTGCCGTAAAAGTAAATTATAAAGTTTCCTCAAGCAGCTCACATATTCAAATGGGTGCGAGCATTCACAGTTATTAAACACAATTCCGGAGAGAAATTTAAATATACATTCTTGCAAAATTCAGGCATCAAGTAAATTGAAAGCGGCAGACTTGCCAATTCTCTTAGAATTTTTCCAGAAAAGCATTCTAATAGTGTTTGGGGATGAAGAAAAGAAATGTAGTGTTAAAGGTTGCATTAAATTGTTTATATTCCGTTCATAATTTTTTTTAATGTGCCCTGCTTTTTATGCCAATACTCGTACAGATAAATTTCAAAACGTATTTTGCAAATAATTTTCAAACAATATATGAACATTTCCGAATTTTTTTGAGATTTATGCCATATCCCGTGTAGTTTTTGTGTGTACACAATTTCGTCATTTTCACAATTTCCAAATTTCCTGCAAAGAGAAAATTCTCAACAATTCTACCAGGCACTTCCGTAGGCAAAAAAAAAAAACAAATTATAGTCATACAATTTTGGAAATAACAAAGCAAAGTTAATTTATTTCCTTAATTAAACCGCACAAAATACACATTCAGCAGACGCTGTGCGACCGTTTTCCTGATAGTCCTCCCTCTTTTTCCTAAACCATGAATTATCGAAACGACCACAGAATAACAAAATGAAAACAAAAGCACTGTGAAAGAATATTTACGATTGTGAGAATTTCCGCAAAGGAAACTCTCCACAATCTGGCACATTCTACTCCATATTTAAACCTCAATCTCAGTGAAATTCAGAGTTATGTTACTGAGCACCGTAAACACATCCATACCATGCGATTACAAGCAACCCTCGAAAATGCAGTCATCATCATTATTCCCGTAATAGTGGTTTCTACGACGGTCGACCGTCCAACATCCCCTGCAACCGATATAGACCCGGCTGAGGAGCGGAATATGATAAATGCAGTTCATAGGTGGTTAGTTTATGTTGTTGTTGTGGGTAATCAGCACCCCTTCTTTTGTTTGACATATAATGAAAACGAACAAAACAAAAGAGGAAAACTTACATTCATGTGTATACAATAAAAATAAGCAACTCCTTTAGGTCCCTTCATCTTTTCAACTCTCGCTCTTGAAATGTTTATGCCATAAGTGGCCGAATGGTATGAATGTTTGTTGTTTTGCACAGTGGGACATGCACACATCTATGACGTGCACACATAAATTAATGTAGTGGCCTCACCAAATATTCTACTTAGCAAATGTGAGTCCGACTTCGAAGTCAACCTCTATGTTGCACTATTCCATATTTATTAACAACAGGCCTTTTAATTTGCAACCCGCAACTACGTTATGAAACACGAACTAGCGTTTGCCCCTAATATTGGGAATTTAGTACAGATTGCTAGAAAGAGATTCAGTGGTTCAAACATCTGGTAAACCGTCTGATATCAAATACGAGCACTTTAAGGATAAATTGACTTGCAAATATCAGGTCTGCAAACTAGTTCCAAATCGAACCAGTTTTGTATCGAACAGAACCATTTTTTCTGCTTTTGAACTGAATCAAAGACGAAACCATCGCCAAAAAAAAAAAAAAAAAAAAAAAAATGACGATCTGATAAAGTAAATGTGGGGCAACCATAGAAATGCTAAATTACCATGTTTCTTTTGAAATACCGGCTTACATATTTAGTGGCTTCAAAACCGGCGGTCTGGCACAGCTGTCAGCCTTTAACAGCTAAAGCACGTGGACAATTTTCATGCATTACGGCTTGATTATGGTCGTCATAATCGCTTACTGTGCAAGAAATATGCAGGATTTCAAAGAAAATTGTAGAGACTGTGGCCAGGACTGTACAACATGGCAATTTACGCACTGCCGAAACTATCGTTTCTGCTGATGGAAGTTTGACGGATAATCCCCATTTCAACTAAGAACGTTATTAAAGATTATGAACTGGACGATATGTGGTTTCAACAAGACGGTGGCACGAGCTGCTCAATACGACCGATTTTAATTTTATTGCATGAGAAGTTTACAGAAAGCGAACATTGGAGTATTTGAGAACAAACATTCATCAAGTCATCGCCGTGATATCGCCCGAAATGTTCGAAAAAACCGTCGGAAACTACGTCAAGAGTATCCACTGCTGCAACCAGTCCAGAAGCAGTCATTTAAATGACCTGGTATTTTGTACATAATGGGAAGGTCCAAATATTATAATGAAATAAAGTATCATCGAAATTATAGCTTTATATGTATTTCATTTAACTTTATTTTTGAAATTGAAAAATGAATTTATTTTATTTCATTGTTGCGAAGTGGAGGGTATTTCCAACTAGCATAGAATACCGACCCAGCAAAAAAATGCGTCCGTGAAAGCAGAAATTCTCCATAAATTTTGATACAAAATGGTGAAAATCGAAATTAACATAAGCTTGTCGAAGGAAGGTAGTGTTTTTTATGGTCCGTCTTGTTTACATTTTCATGTGTGTTTTTATGTAGGGTGGCGTACGAATAGTGCTCCAAACACAATATTAATGTCAATTAGGACTGTTATGTAGGGATGTTGAAGGAGTTTTTTTTTTAACCAGAACTGCGCCAAAGACGCATCCGTTTCGACGGCATTTGGTTTCAGCAGGACGAAGCTATTGCACACATAGCCAGATCGGTATGGCGGAGCTCCAACGAAAGTTGGCAATCATCACTTTACCACCTTACGTTTTTTTTTTTTGCGTTGGCCCCCATAATTTTTTTATGGAGTTATGTGTTACGTAAGAGGTGAACAAAACCAAGGGATTTGACTGAATTGAAGAGTTCATTAAAACAATAATTGAGGCGATTCCGACTTCAATCCTTCTGATCAGGTGTCGCATATGCGTTAGTGAGCATGGAGGTCATTTACGGTCTACCATCTTTAATTAATGTAGAAAAACAAATTATTTGAATTTCTTATTGCATCACAATTGGTGCGTAGCAATGTGGCAATGAAAAAATCACTTTTTGGTTCGACCGAATAAATATTGTTTTTGATTCAAAAATTGCAGTCGAAATTAGACAGCAAGACGTGTTTCTGTCAAATGTAATTATTTTGCAATCGAACCTCAATAAATCAATTGTATTTAAGTATAATTCAATTTATTGAGAACTACTGCCGTGTTTGTTTAGGTTTGGAAGCGGTATAAAAGTGCTTCTGTGGAAGTGATAAATATGTATATATTGCGCTTATAGAAGTAGCGAAAATGTTATTCCTTTTGCTGGGGATTAATGTCGAAATTTGCAAAACTTAACTTTACTTATCTTTATACTGGATACGGATTTCTGAATTTGGCTTCAGTATTCGAGATATTCCAGTCCATAAATTATAATATTGTCATTTAATAGTTCAATTCAAATCATTAATGGCTTCATATACTAAACGCAAACCGCAATAGTATTCAACACTTGATAATCGACAAACTCTTATCAAATCTTTTTTGTTAGCTTGAATCAAATTAACTCCGCCAGTCTTCGGCAGCAACTACATATATGCGATTTTTACACTTTTTTGGACAATTGTTGAAAATTTCTGTTAACTGGATTGTGATTGTGAAGCAGAAAGTTTGCTTTCAAATAGTTTGATCCTGAAGAACGCCAGATACCCTTAGTTTTTCCTACATGGAACGGGTCACGTATTAAACTAATCAGGTTCTAATTAGAAACTTGTTTTAAAATGAGATATTAAACCAAACCATAACCGCTATTTGGGTGGGCTAAAAAAAAGTTTCATTAACAAAAAAAGTGGTCCTACAGTGGGGCTAAGCATTGAATCGGTCCAAAAACGTGTTTTCCAGGTTTACTTCTGGAATATTTAATATTTAATTTTCGAACAATTTGATATAATGAAAATGAATGAGATAACATCAGCGTGCTTATTAATGTTAGTTTAGAGTTTGCTGTAGGGAGCACAAAGAGAGGTGGTAAAAAACTGCCCAGGATTTACAACCGATCTAATTGTGGTGTTCTTAATTAGAAAGTGATATTGATCAATTCAGCCATTACGTATAGAAAGTAAGCTGGCTCTGTAATGTTGACTGCACTAGTTACCGTCTTACACTAAAGTGTAGGAAAAAACCGCAATGTGCGTGACGTTTCAGATTTAAGTATAGGTAGTGAACCTAAATTCTGGGTTTGAAATAGATTGTATGGGATGTACATGAAGAAATGAAGGAAAGCAATATTTTACTTAAGCGATTACTAAAAGGAATTATTGGCAATTCGCGTTTTTGTATCCATCAGGGTCAATCGTGAGAATATAAAGGCCAGAAAACACCATACGATTACATTCCTCGAAGCAGTGCGATAGGAAAAATGTTAATTTTTCCGCATATTTTTTTATTATCTTATTATTTAATTTATCCAATTTGGGCATAAAAACTACATTTGACTGTCATTCAGACGACGCTTTTAAAAAGTACTTTTGGAGAGTTCTAATCAGTATTCGCACTTTAGAGTTATTTAGGAACCATTTTGATTACATGGCTGGAATGAAGTCATCGATTAATAAAAAAAATTGCTTTAACAAAAAAAGTGATTCCAATGATTTCTAAGCTAATTGTTCAAGTTTTATTTGAGCTGAAACATCAAAATCAAAATTTTGAAATCCACGTAACAAAGTTTCCCACTCTTTTTGCTCTTTTACTTGGCCTTCAGTTTCGGTTATTACGAGAGGCCATTTATATCGAAGAGAGAATGTTAGTTTGTTTATTTTCGAAAATTGTTTTCTAAAGTTCTTTTAAATTCAAAACGCAGTACAGAAATTTCACCTATATGAACTGACCCACATACGAGGTGTGTTTAAAAAATAAAGTGAATCATCGAATTTCGCGGCCTACGTACATTCGACTTTCGATTGTTATTTTTGTTTTATGTTGGTACATTCGTCTCAAAGATATGTCGAAGATTTACTCCATATTGCATGTTTAGTTTGTTTGTGAGAGGCATAAATAAGACAAGTGTTTTGCGTGTTCGGCGATTTTCTGCTATTAAAAAAAAAATGGATCAAAGAAGTTGCATCAAATTTTGTGTAAACAATAGAATTAAGTGCTCAAAAACACTTGAAATGTTGATAGCGGCGTGCGGTGAGACTACTCTGAGTCAAAAAAATGTTTACAAGTGGTACAAGCTTTTCACAGGAGGTCGAGAAGATGTGAATGACGACGCTCGCTCTAGACGCCCCAGCACATCAACAACCAACGAAAATGTTGAGAAAGTAAAGAAAATTATTGTGGAGAATTGTCGGCATATCGATTGGCTCATGTCATGCAATCTTTTCGGAAAGAAACGCCCGAAATTGTGGAAAAAACCATGGCTTTTGCATCATGATAATGCACTTGCACACTCATCTTTTGTTGAGAAACAAACTAAACATACAATATGGATAAAACCGTCAACATATCTTCGACACGAGAGTACCAACATAAAAAAAATAATAATCGAACGTTGAATGTGCGTAGCCCGCGAAATTTGAAAATTTATCTTATTTTTTTAACACACCTCGTATGCGTGTCTGTTATAAAGCATCATAGTAATCATTGTAAGGCATTGTACATATGTATATAATCATTGCCTATTTTATTGAGATATCGGAATATCTTCTGAGGCAGATGGATATATTTCGTAAAATGCGACATAACCCAGCATACTTTGCCCTAGAAGACACTCCGCCTGTGCGTCAGCATCAATAATTATTTCATAGTTGGAATTATACAGGGTGGCGTACGAATCGTGTTACTGTCAACTGCCATTATTATTTAAAGATGTTGAAGTTTTTTTTTTGCCCAGAGCTGAGCCAAAGATGTATCTGTTGCAACGGCGTTTAGTTCCCTCAAGATGGAGCAACTGCACACATAGCTAGACGGCGATGCTCCAACAAAAATTCCCAAACAAATTAATATCCAGAAACTCCTCTCCTGATCTTACTGAACCAGACTTTTTTTATGAGGTTCTGTCAAGAAAGAGCTGTACAAAACAAAACCAAGGAATTTGACTGAATTTAATCAGTCCATTAAAACAATAATTGAAACGATCTCGCAATTATTGATAGGAGATTGGAGATCTATCATCTTCAAAAGCAAATATTAATATAATTCGGTTTCAAATAAAGTTAAATAAAACACGCTTAAAGCCATGACTTCAATAAAATTTTTATTATGATGTACGAAAACAATATCATTTAAATAACAGCCTCATGATTGGTTGCAGCAGTGGATCCCTTTGAGGTGGTTTTTGAAAATACGCCTCAGTAACATTTCCAGACCATAATGTGCACCAAACAGTGACATTTTTCCGGATGCAATGCATTTTCTACAATCACTTCTGGATTCTCTGAGCCCTATATGCGAATGAGAAATGGGCTCTATCGCTGAAGAAAATTTTGTTCGATTGAAAGCCTACGTTTGAATAACCACTTTTTGTCTTAACTATTTACGCGTTCTTCTGTTGTGAAACGATCCATAGACGCAAATGGCAAACCTTTGGCTAAATAAATAACATTTCAGATGGCAGATATTTAACAGCTGAAAGAATTGCCAGACCGTCAGTTTTAAAACCAGTAAATGGATAACCCTATATAAAATAAAATTGAATTTTCTACACAATAAAACAATATGTATTATGTGAAATATATTGATAAAAATGAAACATATTTGAATTTCTAATTGTAGTGTAATTGGTGTGCCACCCTGTATTTGTTTCGTAGGATACATTTATATGAAATTATCACGAAATTTATTCTAGGCACCTCTAGGTACTAGAATATACGAGGAACTAAAAATAACTTGGTTGTAATTAATGATTTATTTAGAGATATATTTTCCACTTTCATTCAAAACTCAACTTTTCGCTATGGGATTACAAACAACTAAACCGATCGTGGCGGTCGCTAATAGCGTAAGTGAATACCCCAGGAATCGTTTCAACTCGTGTAAGGAATGAAGCCGACATACGTCGTCACCATTTCGATGTTTGGGCTCTTGAAAAGCTTGGAGCAGACCCGTTATTTCTATCAAAATTCCTATCAAAATTTGGTTCAGAGATGGGACCCATTTCTAGCATAGCTGTTAAGTTAATGAGCAAAATTTCCTTAACTGAGCTGGAAAGCAGACCAAGGAGCATACAAGAGTATCCATTGGATCAATAATGTTTTGGTTAATATGTTGGTGGAGCTATCGGTTCATATTTCTTTAAAAATGAACGGAAAGTAGTCATGAATGGCGCTCAGACAATGCATTTAATTGGAGCCTGTGACCTCGTCCATATTTTATCCCATAAAGACTGCAATACTTTCCACAAACAATTCTGTGCACAGTTAATTTCACACTTCCAACCAGTAAATTGGAAATGTGTTTAGTATGACTTCACTCTGTCCCTTTTTGTTTGAGGCCACACAAAGTTCAAATATAGCATAAAAAAGTCGATTATAATAGAGAAAACGCGTCATTCTCTAAGTAATATTTTTAGCATGTTATCGAAAATTTCAACACCAGGATACATTTGAAAGAAATAACTCTTTTTTATTTTAATACCCATACATGAATAAACAATTATAATTTGTTTTTTAGTACAATAGTTTCGTGAATTTGTTCGAAAAGAAGCCGACACATCAAGGACGAAAGCGAAAGTTTTGGTCTTATCAATTATTTTGAAGGAAAATGGCAGTGTCAAATGTATCCAAAATGAAAGTGAAAATAAAATCAAAATACTCGTTCGAACCTCATATATGTTTTTATAGTTATAATATTTAGCGAAGTTCGTGCAAATTTATTGGTACTTTACAGTACTTGCAGATGTTCCTTGTTAAATTATCCGTCACCCTGAGAAACAGCAACCTTATTAGTTTCCCAGGATTCACTATAGTTTTCAGATGCCATACATGTGGCATAAATTGTGGTACTTACAAACTCGGCATGTGTTATAGAAAGTTCATTCCTGAATAGAGATAAAATTGCTTATTTATTTCGTTATTCTTATCTGCTGCTGTTTTTCTACACAACTGACAAACTTTTCAAATAGTGCACACAAAGTATTTTCCCCCCAAGGTATTTATTTAGTCGAATATCACAAATTAAAGCAAATATTATGAAGATAATATTTTGCAAAAGAAAGTTAACCAAATGAACTTCATTATTGGTATTGGTATTTGACACGCAATTTGGTGCGTTTAACCTATTCCCAAACCTTAATTTAGTAAGAATCTCACCTTTCTTGGTATGAGGATTATGATTGTGACATAATGTGCCCAGTGGGTCGCTTTTGGTGAGCAGAACTGGCGCTGTGGGACGAGCCAAACGTAATGTTACGGTGCCCAAATTGACAACTTATGTGGGTTCATATTTCCGTTTGGTAAAAGCTTTAATTGCAGTAGTTGGTATTAGGTTTATAAGTTTTTGACATCCCACATGAGACAAGATTTCTGGTTTTTTGAAAAGGGAAAACATAAAAGCTTTCGAAATGTTCTGTTCTACTGCGTCAGTCAATCAATACTAATTAAAATGAGTAAAATGCTCGTTTTAAGTAACAATTCGTATTCCTCGAAGCATTAATCCATGTGGATTAAATGTTTATTTTAAATGAAAGTTTTAAATGTGGAAGAGTTTTGTAAAATATGAAAAAAAAATTAATTAAATTTGTATCGACTGCTTGCGTTTCAACGAAATTTATTATGGTCAATTCAAAAGCACTGCTGAACCCAAAACATGATATTGCATATTACATCCAGAATGGCGAACTATATTGAACTAATGTTTTGAAAATCCATACAATCGTTAATATACATACATTCTGTCGAAAAGGTACCGGGAAATGGTAAAGAAAACACCAAATATTAATTATTCTTTCAAGTTTATTATCAGGGTTATCCATTTAGTGATTTTGAAACCGCCGGTATGGCAAGGCTGTCAGCTGTTAAATACCTGCCATCTGAAGTGTTATTTACTTAGTTAAAGGTTTGCAATTTACGGACATGGATCGTTTAACAACCGAAAAAAGTGTAAAATTAGTTAAAACTTATTACAAAGGTAATTCAAATCCTGACACTTTTCGTGCATTACGGGGGGATTATGGTCATCCAAATCGGACTACAGAGCAAGGAATTGGAAAGGTAATAAAGAAATTTAAGAAGACTGGAAGCGTTACAGATGTGGTCAGGTCGGGGCATCATCGCTATGTACTACGCACTGCCGAAAATATAGCTTCTATTAGTAAAAGTGTGGCAGATAATCCGAATTTCAACTCAGAGCCCCAGGGCCGTATGGTAACCTACTTGTTTTGATCTGCAATTGAAAATTATGAACTGGACGATAGTAGTTTCAACAAGACGGTTCAACGAGCCACACAAGACGACCAATTTTGACTTTATTGCATGAGAAGTTTCCAAAAAGCGTAATTTCACGTTTCGGGGACGACAAATGGCCACCAAAATCATTTGATTTAACTTTTTTTTCGGGCTACTTCAAAGACCTTGTTTACGTGTATAGTCCCCAAACGTTGGAGCATTTGACAACCAAAATTCGTCAAGTTATAGCCGAGATGCCGCCCGAAATGTGGGGAAAAGTGATCGGAAAATACCTCAAAAGGATCCACTGCTGCAACCAATCCAGAGTCATTTAAATGACATGGTATTTTGCCCATAATGGCAAGGTTTAAGAAACAAAAGTTTCATCAAAATCAAAGTTTTATGTTTTATTTAACTTTACTTTTGAAAACGAAAAATGGATAAGCCCATATTATTTTCAATGTAGACCCAAATATTTTTCAACCGCTGATGTTGTGTTACCAGTATGCAGTATCAATAAGTTTTCTTTCCACTAATATATGTTTTTTCGCCCAATTTGATCTATTAAATGCCGCATAACTACGAGATAATATTTGTTATTTACTATCTGACCTGACACCGCTTTCTGTCATTCCGAAACTTGTTGGCAGGATTGCATGTTTATGTCTCATCATCAATTATAACGCGTTTTAAGAATGTGGGATCGGTAGCGAATCGTTCTAGCATTGACTTCTTACACGATTGCGCCTTTAAAAAAAATCCAGTTCTTTCGAATAATTCGAGCAGTCGATTTCGTTTCATACATAAATATTTGTGAAAAATGGTACGAATTGATTTGTGAAGCACTAGAAATTTCACCGAGTATCTCTGTCAAACGTAAACGACGATTTACGATAGCCATTTTCTTCACTTCATCGATTCAGTTGAAGACGTTGATGGACAACCAGAGAGAGGCATATCTATCAACACATGTAGACTGCTTCGGAATGCACTGTACCACTCATGTGCTTTTGATGAAGTCGATTCACCGGAACAAAATTTTGAGAAAAATTATTTTTTCGATATTTTTATCCATTCCAGAAATCGCCAAACCCAGTAGAGTTAAACTGACAAAATCGAGCACTGTATACGAGCTAAATGGCAAATCACTCTCAACCTCCGCGTCAGCTTTGCCAACATAGGGACAAAAATAGTTTTAACAATCCCTTTAAAGGGACGTTTTAAATGAATAATTCACGAAACTGCGTTGGCAATACGAGTATGTATTTCTATTTCCCTTACAGCAGAAAAAGATTCATACCCATTATTTCACGCCGCCAAATTTATTTTCCTGTAACAGTTAAAGGAATAAACGGGATCTGCTTCCTTTATGTTAGTCTAAGTTGGCCATGTCAAAAACAAAAATTTGAAGATAGAATGTGAGAATCAGTCTCATACCCCATGCAAGATGTCCCAGGAAATTCGTTTTTTATATTATACAACTGAGCAATCAATGATAATTCCATTGTATTGTATGTGGAACTCTTACTAAAAGTAGTTGAAATAATTACTTAATTGTCTTCGTGATAGGTCAATTAATTAAACCACAATTAAATAAGAGCCTTATTGTTACTTAGAAATGAAAACAAAAGCGAATAAGATATTAAAAAAATTTTGGTTTTATTTTGGGTACTGATTTATGACATTTTTTCATAAAGCTACTTTATGTAAATAATCACCTCTGGAATTTTTAAAATCTATATTCCGAGACAATCATGTTTCATTAGCGTTCAAACGGTTAATATGTGGTAAAAAATCCAAAGCAAATTTTTTTAAATACTCGTTAATGTGTATTGTGCAACACAATATTTACTCTGTCCAAATTGGGGATGAAATATCTTAAAGATAACATCGTTCATTATTTTTCTGTTGGGATGTTCATTCAACTTATTGCCATACCTTATTTTTTAAACATTTAAATTCTTATATTATTTTTATACCCACAATCATAGGAACAGAACTGAAAAGTACACATTTTCTTAACCGTAGTAAATATCAGTGCCAATTCAGCTAAATCCGTCTTCCCTCATCTCAGTTAAAATCACGACAGCAGTCGGATCGCTTAAGCTAAAAGGGGGAAAATGGACCTTTTTAGCTTTTTCTTCTAGTACTTTAAAGATTTTCTAGTACTTAAAGATGACTAAACAATAGATATAAACGGATGTTACCATTCCAATTCTTGTACCTTTTAAAGAAACTTATTAATTATAAGGATGTTTATTGTGAAATCCAAAAAATACTATGCTCCAGTAAAAAAAGAACGAGCTAAGTCGATATATTATGTACGGTACATTCTGTAATTCCGGACGTTGTCTATAACACAGTATGCTGCAAGTGTTGCAAGTGCTTACAATTGGTCAAGTATGGAAAACATGGGTACGCAGAGACAAATAGTGACAATGACAGATATAATGTGGACCGCAAGTGATCTTTGTAGGTGCGGTATAAAAAGCTCTGAAATTCAACGACTAATCCAGCCCCGGTATAAAAAGCTCTAAAATTTAGCGACTAATCCAGCCCCGGAAAACAAACTTTTTGATTACTGTTCTGTCTATCAAAAGTTTAGGAAACAAAATATTCTAATATTTAAGGTCATTTGCATGGGGACATCTGAAGCGGCGCGGCACTGTACAGTAACATAATACGATTGGCTACATATTGGATGTACCGGTACATCAATCTCTAGTTATGAACTGGAATGTGATTTTGCCAAATCTGTCATTGTGTATAATTTCGTCCATTTCCAGTTACAAGTTGGAGCGAGAAAAAAAATCGCTTAAAAAGTTTTAGTAAAGACCACAATTTAGAACTGAATTGTATTTAAACCAAAATGGGTGAGTTAAACTGTCACAATATCTTAAATTACATAACTCATGATAGATTTTAATTGATTTTCATTTATGTTAAATCTGTCGTTGTGTACGGTAGGAACCAGTAAATGTGAGGCGAATTTAAAACTTCACTTGAGAAAATCTTTACACTGCCAATATTTCGTAAGGATCGCCATAAACTTACTCTATTTAACGTGTTCACCAGCCATCCCGAGACCCCATGTAGACAGAGGCGACCATCTTAAAAAACACTGAAATGAATTTCGTCTTAAGGTACCCGGGGTCCAATAAGACTCCTTCAATTCATTATATATTCATATATATATAATGAATATATATAGCCCATCCTTGTGGGCTAGAATGTAGAAACAAGTAGAAGGCTTCCAAACGGAAATTTTCCATAGGAAATTATGTTGAGAGTATTAAAGTACCCAATCTTTTACTGCAAACGGCTTTCGAGTCCCTCCAAAAACTCTTTTTCCGATAATCCGGATCAAATATCAGACGATAAAATGGGTAATATTTGATGATTCTATGGGGAACAAAGGAATATGTACGTTTTGGTTAAGAAAATAAACACAATTATTGTGAAAAACTAATTCTCACCATATTACAAACCGATTTTTTCTGTTTCTAACAATAACAGTCTTTTGGAACATAAATTAAACTAATTTCAATCAGTCATTTAAATATATTTCCAAATGGACACCTCATTGTAGTGTTCTATAGATTTAGAACAAATTTGGTAAAACGCGCCTTGCCAAAAATCCTTCTATGATACAAGCTAAGAATCATGATTCAATCAATTTAAAAATTTAAATTTGCAATAATTATTAATTTATTACTAATGAATACTTTACTAAAAACTAATTGACTTTCTTATTATTTTATAAACATTCCACTTATTTACATTTTAAGTTGCTTTCGTTTTGTTATGGTTTGGCGGTTATATATATATGTATATACAGGGTTGCCCATATTCGACGGACCCATCTGGCAACGCCATAAC
>JAHXMU010000101.1:3954337-3971087 GCA_019455685.1 Philornis downsi | reverse complement strand
AATTATCTTTAAACATTAAATGGCAAAGACCAATTTATCGATTCTAATAAACAATTTTAATATATGATAAAAATTTGAATGTTTAATTCGATTTTGAAAAAAAAAACTACGATTAAAAAATCACCTTATATTTGATAATAAACATTTTGTACTGCTTTTCTCGGGTCTTCAAATGGTGTCAAAATCATCTAAATATGGCTCCTAAAACTTTGCAGGTGGAATCAGTTTTGATACCAATTTTGATATTTAATTAATAGTTTCCGAATGAATTTAGTAGCAGGGGCATTTACAGTTACAAACGCCGGAATTTTGTGGGTTATTTATGAACTACTGCTAGAAATATGATGATATTTATCCAGAGCTTCACACCGTAGACATTTTCAGATTCTATAAACCATACAACTGTTAGTATTTTAACAAAAAAATAGAACTCATTATTTTGATATTTTCTTAGGTATATATGTACATATAGTTACAAAACAAAATTTACGTCAGGCATACCGCTTTTAATATAGTTTTGAAGATGATAGACTGCAAATGATCTCCATCCTCATTCACGCATATGCGACACCTGATCAAAAAATTATTCCTTGCGAAATCGCCTCAGTTATTGTTTTAAAGGGCTGTTTCATTTCAGTCAAATTCTTTGGTTTCGATTTTTACACCTCTTGCATGATGTAATCCCATAAAAAAAGTTTGTTGCATTCAGTTCAAGTGACCTTTGGGGGAACATTTCTGCAGTTGCTTCATCTTGTTAGAACTAAATGCTGTTGAAACGGATTCGTCTTCGCTGCAGTTCTGGGTAAAGACACCTTCAACATCTTTAAATAATGGTCCCCTTTGACAGTTACTATTACACCGTAGCACGATTCGTGCGCAGTTATAGTAATTTATGTCATATCACAAAATGTAAGTTATAACTATTTTTCAATGTTTAATTTGCTTAGCACAAATCTATTCCTAATTCATTTCAGAAAGCTTCTTACTTTTGTAAGTAAAATTTAAATTGCCTTAAACACTTCTCGTCCAAAGTCCCATCATCTATACCACTGTTGCTTATTTAGTACAAATGATATGATGGAAAAACGTATCTACGTATAGCTAATAAATTACTCCGTTTTCAAAATATTTTAGGATAGAGCTTTATCTTTAATTTTGTTTTTAGACACCACTGTTCCCTTGCTAGATTTCAAGCAATTGCGTCTTTTAAATACATCCAAGAGCTCATTCATCACTGTCGCCAACTGTCAGGCGTAACAAAATAACTCCAACCAGGCAAGATGTTTTTTCATCGCTTCACCATTGGAAAAAATCTGCTTAGCAAATTCCAAGTTTTGCTTCGTTCAATAACGCTTGTTGAAGATTCAAGTGTAGTTTCGGGCATCAGAACTACATCATGTTGCCAGTAGAAAAAGTACTTGAGCTGAAAACATCCAGCTTGCTAATAAATACTCAAACTTTCCTAGAACCCTGCACGAGAACAAACATCTCAAATCTGTAGTATCGAAACACGAATGGCAACAAGAAAATCTTTTTTGGAGTTTAAATTTCCCACTCGTACAAAACAGACGATGAGGTTGATGATGACAACGACGATGACAGTTTGAAAAAAAGCGAGTCCGCAGCATTAACAGGGGTTGTTTTGTCCCGGTAGTAACATGTGCCCTGTAACATGTCCTTGTTAATGGTGTTGGTGTGTAATAATCGCTACGAGCTCTAATCATATTAGATGTCCAAAGGGTTTCAATACAGTGGCCTGGGTGACTGGGTAGTGCTATTAGGCTCGCCGTTGTTGTACTGTATTCACATACACGCAGCGTGTTGCATACTTCGCCCATGTTGGGTAATTATGTTTGATTTTCTTCGGGAATATTATCCAAAAAGCCCCAAGGATATTTGTTGTATGAGTATTGTATTAGGCTTCAAACCAAGCAGCGATGCTGAATCTTATTAGGATTATTGTTGATGGTTCAAATATCAAATGGAAGGTGGTTAATTTAGGGCCTCTGCTCGAAATCGAATAATAGAGTGGAAATAATCAAAATATTAATATTGAACAAAGAAACGAACAAACAAACAGAAGAGTGAATGAGAAACAATGGGATGACAGAAAATTGTTAACATTTTATGTACATCCTATCTAAGAACAGTTATTATCGATTTAGTGGCTTCAAGGCTGTCAGCCGCTAAATATATGTTATGTAAGGTTCTATTTATTTAGTGAAAGGTTTGTCATTTATGACTATAGATCGTTTAACAACCGAAGAACGCGTAAAAATAGTTAAAACTTACTACAAAAGTGGAGATTTAAATGTGAGAGCTTTTCGTGCATTACGAGGTGATTGTGGTCGTCATAACCGGCCTACTGTGCAGGAAATTGACTAGATTATAAAGGAATTTGAAGAGATTGGATGGATGTGACAGATGTGGTCAGGCCTGTGCATCATCGCAATGTACGCACTGACGAAAATGTCGCTTTAGTTTGCGAAAGTGAGACGGATAACTCGAATTTCAATTCAGAGTGCTATGGCTGTACGACAATCGATTTTTTTTGGCCTGCAATTAAAGAATTCGGGATTTACATTTAATGAAGCAAGACGCCGAATTATTAGCTTCAAAAGGGCAAAAGTAAAAAACTATTGATATAAAAGCTTGGAATTAGCTGCATATTTTGAAAAGAAACACTGTATTCTATACTGCACTGATGTTGATGGTTTATTTCAAAAATTGAGGCAGCCATGTGTCAAAACGGAATCGAGATTATTTATTGATGGCTCTAAGTACAGTTTAAAGGCTTTTTTTTTTGTATAATGGGAATGAAAACCCATCCATACCAATTGCTCACGTCGTTAATACAAAAGAAAATTACGAATCAATGACTCAAATTTTAACATTACTCAAATACAACGATTATAAATGGAAGATCTGTGGTGAGCTTGAAGTGTGTGATTTAAATTTCTTTGTATATGTACGACTATATCATAGACCATCGTAAATAACTGCAAATTAGTCTGTTTCAGGTCATTGGTCTGTTGACTGGTATCCAAGGAGGTTTCACAAAATATTGTTGTTTCCTTTGACTATGGGATAGCCATCATTACGTCAGAACAGAGTGGCCAAAAAGAAATGAGTATTCACCAATAAAACAAAACATTTCAAATAAACCATTAGTTGATCCAAGTGTCGCTCTTCTTCCGCCGCTGCACATAAAAGTGGGCCTTTTTAAGAACTTTCTCAAGGCTCTGGACAAAGATGGTACAGCATTTAAATATTTGTTAGTGGTTTTTCCTAAAATTTCATATGCTAAAATCAGAGAAGGCATATTTGTTGGCCCTCAGGTTAGAAAGCTATATAATGATGACAATTTTTCGCGATGTTTATAGCAGAAAGAATATGCAGCCAGGAAATCCTTCAAGGCCATCGTGAACAGTTTTCTTGGAAACAATAAGAGTGAAAACTACAGACAAATTGTTGCTGAATTATTTGAAAACTATCACGAATTAGGTGAAGGAATGTCACTCAATATGCATTTTCTTCATTTGCATTTACATAGATCTTTGTCCACAAAACTTAGGTGCGGTGAGCGACGAACAAGGGAAGCGTGCTCAGCAAGATTTAATTAAAATTGAAAGAAATTATCAAGCATTTCGAGACAAAAGTATGCTGTTAGACTATTGCAGGACTCTAGTACCTAAAACCGAACCAACAAAATACAAACGACGTTCTAATAACGCCATTCACTTTGAAAATTCGTTGATTTCAAAATAAACTAATGATTTTGTATGTAAAAACCTAACAAACATTTTTTATATCTTGAAAACCTGAAGTACTGGAGAAAAACTAATTTCAGATTCGAGTTCAGCCCACAAAATTACCCTAGGAAAGATGTTTGGGTGCTTCGGTCCAAAACCTTGTTGGCTAGTGTAATTAGCAATAATGGTGCTGTTTTGTTCCATCGCGTTTTATATCTGCCTAAGCAGATAATTTAAGCCTAATAATGATATGTGTTACAAAAAGTCTGCACGATTCTACTGAAAATTTAAATTTGTTGCAAAATCTAGGTCAAGACCTTTTCCCACTACCTCAGATGCAATACACTCTATCATTTTCAATTCATTGGCTCCATTGACATCAGATCAGATCAGCCTTAATATTTCGTAAACCAGTACAATGACCAGTTTCTAGACCTGGGACAATTTTCCCCATTTCTTATTGATCTCACCTACTTAATAATCTTTAAAACGGAACTCCTCACAAGAGACACTTCCAAATCTTCAAACAACTTATGTTCACATGGCTTTTTTTAATGAAATGTGATTTTTGTATACAGTTATTTTAAGTGAATGTAAGTCCTTACGGCAAAATGTTTCACAATGAAAGAAAGGAAAAACAAATATTTCGTGGCGCTAAAAATTAACGGTACAGTATGTTTAGTTAAGCGTTTTTTGTTCTGCGGAATATTGTGTCAGCTTGGACATAAGCGTCAGTTCTGAAATAATTTTTGTGTAGGTTGAACCGTACGAAGATAAAAATGGAAAAAAAATCGAACGTGAAGAAGAGTCATTCGGGTTGGACAGCGATGATCCTGTTTTAGATCCAAATGCTAATATTAATGAATTAGATGCAAGCAATACAGATTCTGAAGATGAAATATGTGATGTAAGTAATAAGTTATGGAGGTCAAAAAGTGATAAAATAATAAAAAAAAAATAATGTATAGGTAGGAAAGCCAGGTAGAAGTAGAAACACATACTGATTCGTCAACATCCAAAAATGCGAAGAAAAATCTGCGTAACAAAGATAAATCTTATATTGCAAGCAGTGGCAAAATTGTGCCTTGCCGCGCAATACGTATGTTGCAGCCTTGCCGAAATAAATGCAAAGATAAAATTACACCAGAACAGCAACAAGTAATTCATGAACTGTACTGGCAGCTGAGACCGTACCAATTATTTGGAAATAAGTGGTCAATGAGTTTTAGTGTGTCAGAAATGTTTCAAAGGGACTTTATGCGAAAGTGACCAGTTTTTGAAAACTGTACCAAAAAAGAAAATTGAAGGATATGGTGCTTTTACCGATCAACGTGGAAAACACCGAAACCCAAATAAACTTCCAGCTTCAAAGCTTCAAATAGAAGTGATTGAGTTAATAAATTCTTTCCCTTCGTATGAATCGCACTATACTCGACGTGACACATCTAAGAAATATTTGCTTGGCGATTTGTCTGTAGCTGAGCTTTACAGGCTTTAGTGCGAAAATTATGATCACTCTATAGGTACATCAATTTCCAAATTTTCTCAGATTTTTCACACATTGAATTTAAAACCAAAAAACCAAAACTAGACACTTGTCACAAATGTGACATGTTGAATTCAAAAATAAAAGTTGCAAAAGCAGAATCACTTGATGCCCTAAAAACTGCACTAGCAGATCACCATCACCAAGCAAAATATGATTTTGTATCAAAACCAAATTAATAAGGAAAAGGCAAGTGCTGATAAAAATTTAAAAGTATTTTCCTTTGATTTGCAACAATGTCTTCCTACTCTATTTTTACGATATTCAGTATCATTTTATAAAAGGCCATTATGGACTTTCAATCTAACTGTGCATGACTGCTCAACAAATGAACCAATCTGCTATATGTGGCACGAAGCTTTGACTAAACGTGGTGGCAACGAGATAGCGTCATGTTTATTCCAACACTTACAAAGCCTACCACTCTCTGTCAACCATGTAATTTTTTATAGTATCTGCTACCTTGGCCAGAATAAAAATTCTTTTGTTGCAACAATGTTTGCCATATTCATGCAATTAGCCGACACAACAGGATCAATAAATGTGATTGATCATAAGTTTATGGTTCCTGGCCACACACATATGGACAGTGATCATGCTTTGATCGAAAAAAAGTAACATCAGTACATATTCACCACTCTCGGAACTGGTATCAATTTGTTCGCGATGTGGGAGTAAACAGAAAATTTAGTGTGATTGAAATGAATAGAAACCTATTTTTTTGATTATGCGAGTGCTGCTAAGGAAATGTTTTTATGGAGAAAGGTGGATGACGAAATAGGGAGAAATACTATTGGGCAGATATAAAATGGTTACGATTTACTAAAGAATTTTCATCCGTTTTCTTTAAAAGCCTTTTAGAAAAATTAATTTAAGGAATAAGCTCTAAGGTATAAGCTCTATTAAAAAAATAGTGTAAACAATGCTATTTTTCACCACTTGAAGTAAATCAGAAGAAGAAACAAGATTTAATCGACATGTTGGCACTTATTGATGAAATTTATAAAGACTTTTATTTACACTTACGTACTGCCGACATATTAGATTTTCACCCGGACTTAACTGAAGCTGATGAAATGTTTGAATAAATAAAAAATTTCATATTCAACAATATTATAGGTATATTATAATTAATTTTAGAATTTATTTTTAATTTTTCGTTAAAAACAAAAATATTGTCGTGTACACAATAACCTTATCTTATTTAATGTCCTTTTATGAACTTGAATAAAACTTCTTACGTTTACTTAAAACTGCACAATACATACTTTTCATTTAAACAGAAGCGCTTAAGTTACTTAGGGCCCAGTTCAACAAAATCTTCAGTTTCGAAAAAGCGCTTAAATAGAAAAGGCATAAAATCGTCTAAATTTAATCAAATTTTTTTTAAATATCATCCTTCTTCTCTAATAAAGATGTTACCAATATATTAATTCATAAATTATTCGCAAAAATCAAGAAGAATAAAAATTACACAAAATTGATGATATCTCAAAACTTCAATTTTCGACATAAGCTACTCTTCCATATTGCCACAGATATAATATTTAAAATATTCACGTAAAATAAAATTAAATTTTGAATCGATTTTTTTGACATATTTTCCCATACCAAAAATAAAAAGTGTCGTTGCGATGGTATTTTTTTTCCAGCTCGAGTTATAATTTAATATAATAACATTTTATTGGTAAGTATAATCGTATGTAGATTTGCATCCGATTCAATTTATTATGTAAATTGATTAGGCATGTTAAACGATAATATGGTATATTTAGATATTCAGCAACTTCAAACAATTGTGAGCAAATAAATAGCTGTTTGGAAATGGTCAACACATTTAATTCTGACGTACCTCAGTAAAATGTACACAATTAAACAAAGACGTGTAACTGAAGGATTAGAACGAATTTCAATGAATCTCTAGTGCGATCGCCGCTCATAATAAAACTTGAATTTCTTTTTTTTAATGTTGACTTAAGATGCAAAATGCGTATATGCAGCTAGTTAAAGCATAGTTAATTAGAGAATAGTTAAATCTTTGAGTCATCTGATTGTATGGATTAAGAAAATGGCATAGAAATAAATTAGTTGAATATGTTGCACCAAGAATGCAAAATCATTTTTATGCCCTATAAGTTTAGAATGATTTCGATATGAAACCTACTAGGTTAGAGGTAGACGAGTAAAAAACATTGAAGAATTATGTACCAATACCAATTTTGCAAGGTGAAACTAATTAATTAAAAAGCGTATATTAAGGAGACAATAAGTGTTAAATATGAACTGATGAATAATTTGTTAGTACGAAAGCGGTCCCAAAACTAGCCAATCTGCCGTATGGATGGTACCAGTGGTTTGGAAAAATTGCTTTGGTGAAAAGTGGCAACCTTATAAAACACAAGTTTCAAGTTTCAAGTATTTTTATGTGAGCCATCTAAAGTAAACGATCTCAGTGAATTCGTAAACATGGAACGTCTGTTTTTTTGGGTCGCATGGGAATATTTTTATTGATAATCTTCAGAAAGGAAAAACCTTCAAAGGCGAATATTATGCAGCGCTTGGGTGAAGTGTTGTCAAAGTGCATGAAGACAATTTTCTAGTTCACCCCTCCACTACTTTTTTGTGTCTTCCGGTCAAAATTTGTATTTGTCTTTAAGACCAGCTGAAACAAAATTAGTTTAAGACCATCAAATTCGTTTTACCGAACGGGTAAAAACCTTTTTCGTATTATGTTTATATACTTTAAATGTTAGTTGTTTCGGCAGAAAGTCACTTTCGAAGCGTTTTTGTAATTTTTCAAAGCTCTTAAATCGCTTATGAGGGTGTTTTATAAAACCGGCATACGGTTACGGTGAAAAATTGGTTTCAGTTTCGGTTTCGAATAATCTAGGGACGGATTATGCACAGATGCATCAAATATAAAAAATTAAATTCATTATTTCTATATGATATTGAAGTCTATATTCAACATAGTTAGTATGATTTGATTTAGGTCAAGTGTGCATCGTTTCGTTCGAGAAATTGCCGCCAGTTTGAAGATATTCTATTCTTCTCTTATAGAAATTCTCGTCACGTGACGCGGAAAAAAAGTTTGTTAGTCGATATTCAAAAGCATTTCTTAAGACGAAGTTTTCACCAACAAATTCATCCACCATAGATAAGAGCAGGTGGCTATTACTTGATGTCTGCTCCGGACTATAAGGTGGATGGCTTGACATTATCATGATGGAATACAATTCCTTTTCTAATGGCCAAAGCTGGCTGCTTCTGGTCGATTGCTTCCTTCAGACAGTCCAATTGTTGAGAGTACAGATTTAAATTAAGAGTTTGACAATATCTCATAGTAGATTATTCCGTGCCGGTCCCACCAAACACAGCAAAACCTTCCTGACAGTCAATCCCGGCCGCCGTAAGTGACTTATTTTTCGTCATCAGCCGCCATTCACTTCAGAAATAAGCCGATTTAGTTGCAATTCAGCTGCAATTCGCAGATGGAAATTCGGATTTTCGATAACCCGAATGGCATTCATATACCTAGCTTCTCCCTATATTTGGGTCTAACCTATTTCAAGTGGTTTCAAAAGGTTTTCGTGCAATGTGTATCTCCTTAGCTGACAGTCCAACTTGACGAATTTTATTATTTTGTGGAAATTATCAACATTGGGCTTTCCACAGCCCGGTGCATCTTTGACATCAAAATTACCGGAACGGAGTCAATGAAACCCAAAATCCACATGATTGGTATCAGGATCATAAATACCATTCACATTTTCAGCTACCTATCATGTGTTTTCGATTTCAAGGCTGTTACTATGCTGACTTTTCGCTGTGAAACTCCGTACAAAAAAAAAAAAACTTGGCGATGAATTTTGAAACTAAATTTTTTCCACCGGATATGTTTTTTAGTAGCAAACTTGTCATAAATGACATTGCCGACTATTTTTCTGCTGTCTTCCGACACTGAAATCGGAATAAACAATGTTTTAACATTATAACATTTTTGACGATACACTTGTAAATTTGTGCAGTGGAATCGTAATGTACAAAAACCACATTTTTACTGCTTTACAAACATATTATCGAACTTATTATGACGACTTATTATGATAGCTCCGATCTCAGTATTGAAAATCAATACAAACTAACTAGTAATGATGCTAAATTTTTTCACAATCTCGTAGAATTTTTTCCTCGTGAAATGAACGAAAAACCTAATTTTATCGAAAAATTAAATATTTTCTCTTTACTGGTATACATTTCCCCAATCCAAGTCAAGCATTTACATTTTGATCACAAAATAGTATCTTTAGTCTTTAGCCATCTGGAAAAGCCGCGTATTGGAAAAATAATGGATTTCTTTTTATTATATCTGTATATGGAACTATTTATTACTTTAACGAATTTAATCGTAACATAAACGAATACATATCTTTGCAGTTGTTAACTTTCATTAACATAATTTTTTGAAAAATTTGATTTTTGTATGCCTTCCTATTGTAAGGGGTGCACAAGTCCTGCTACAAACACAAAACGTAATAACTTTTTGTCTGTGTGAGTAAGCGGCTTATTTTCCTTTTATTTAATAGGTTACTATTCAGATGTATTAAAATGAATGCTTGGAATGTCGAAAAGAGGATTTAGATAATGCGACGGTATCATGCTTTCCCTCATTTTTGTCCAAAGGGAATTTAGGCGGGAATTTGGCGGTACTCCCCCGAGCAGATGGACCATTACGAGATAGGGAAACATGTTTGACGAATCTGGAAGTATCATCAGTTCAGGCAAATCCAAGCGTTTCGATTTGAAACTTATCGATAGAATTCGGAGTTAGCAGACGGTCACTACAACGAATAATTTTTGATAACTTAAACTTGTTTCCGTACAAAGTCCAAAATACTAGCAAGCAAATTCCTCTGGATTTGCATATTCGCCTGGAATTTTGCCACAAAATGATTGAAATTGCTGAAGAAGACAACAATTTCATAAATTGTTTGTTTATGTCTGATGAGATCCATTTTCAGGTAAACGGCAATGTAAAGAAGCAAAATTGCCATATATATAGTGAATCTAATCCCGAAATACTCCATGAGATGGCACTGTGTGATGCGCAGTTTCATCAAGGTGCATTGTGGGGCTATATTTTTTTTGAAGAAAACGGCGTGACAGTAACTATAATCATCAATATTTAAAGATATTGATGGAGTTTTTTTACCCAGAACTGCGCCAAAGACGTATCCGCTTCAACAGCATTTGGTTCGAGCAAGATGGAGCAACTGCACACATACCCATTCCGATTATGGTGGAGCTCCAACACAAATTCCCAACAAATTAATATCCGGAAACTCCACTTTCCGTTGGACCCCAAGATCACCTAACCTGATTGCACCAAACTTTTTTTATGAGGTTATGTCAAGCAAGAGGTGTACAGAACGAATTCAACGAATTTTGTTGAATTGAAGCAGTCCATTCAAACTATAATTGAGGCGATCTCGACTTCAACTCTTCAGGTCACTGGGAATAATATTCTGATCAGATGTCGCATATGTGTGAATGAGTGTTGGGGTCATTTACGGTCTATCATCTTTAAAACCAGGTAGTTTTGTGCAAAATAAAATTGAGTTTTCAATAAAAAAAAGAAAAAAAAAATAAATAAAATCTATTGATTACAAAGAAGTTATTTGGAAAACAAAAATTTGGTGCTCCACCCGGTACATATAAAATAAATTGGAAATCGACTTCATCGAATTGCCAGCTGAAATCGAGAGGACGTCGATTTCAAAAATTGTCTCAATTTACGAGGATTTCTTTCAATATAATGCGTAATGTATCAAAAGGTTTTTGAAATTATGTTAATGTTAAAACAACAGACAGATAGAATCTTTTTTTTTTTTTGATTTTTAGCCACCTTTAACTTCGGCTGTAGTGCTATTTCTGCGGTTATTGCTGCACATAATATTATATATTTGGGTACATATATTTGTTGCAGCAGACAACTCTTCTTTCTACGATAAATAAATTTACTGATATTAACTCCTCAGCACACATACATATACGGTTGAGATATTTTCAATACATTTTCATATGTTAATCCAACCGCCCATTGGTGGGGGGGGGGGGGGGGGGAAGGACCTACATGTTCATAAATGTTTTTCTTTATTGCAGTTGCACATGTCGTCTGAATGTTTGTACCATCATATCAATGAGTGCTGTAAAGTATTTTAATTAACCAATTGAAAAACTTGTCAACGTAATTGGAATTGTTGACACTTAACACAAGTGGACGAATGAAATTTTCAAAAATTTAATAATACTACACCATCAGTAACAGCAAATGCAACAACCGGGGAATACAAAGTTGGCAAAGTTGCAGGAAATGACTATAACATACCCACACATCCATCCATACGATATCACACATGATCACACACACCCTCATATACAGCAGCAGACATCATATGCAATTTAATATCAATTTAAGCAATTACTAGCCACAATTTACAAGACATACAATAGTCATCAAAAGTAAGTATGAACCACTGAATGGATAACCCTACGTGGATACTACTAAATGGATACTACTAGGCGACGCGAAAGTCATCACACAATTGGAAGACTTGAATAATTTACGTGGACAAACTGCGGACATTAACAGCGCTAGAAGAAGAAAGGGCAAATGCATCGCCAGAAGTGTTGAGAAAATTGATGGAAAATACTTGACCAAGTGCCCGATATCATTTTCTTTGCTTAAAAGGTCCAAGTAAACATTACTCAACAAACATAACAGGGTTTTTTCATTTTGAAAAAGGAGTTATATGTAGGTGTGTTTACTTCTGAGCTGCATTTATACTTTCACGATATGAATGCACAGAGTTGCTTTTGGTTGGAATAGCATCCGTGATATACGAGTATGTTTGAAAGTAAAAATTTAATAACCAATCAATGCAACCAATTTGTAAATTTCACACAGTTGAACTTACACGTACCTTCAACGTCTGGGGAGTGTCATAAGGCATGATATATCGTTACGTTCTTATCGACAAATGCTTTGAATTATCGCAAATTAATAGAATCGAAATTATAACTTACTTATTGCAACTCGCTATCTTCGGTTTGGGAATTACAGGGAAACCACAGATTTGTGCCAAATCGATTATATTATATGTGAGGTACTACAAGAGTAGCAATGCGGCCCATTTTCATTCACAGCTGCTAACTAAATTAAACTGAATTTAGTGCAATTGATATGATCAGATATGAGTATAAGAATTGTGTGGAGAGTACCATAAATGGGGAGGTTATCCGACCAATTTCTTGAAAACGTTTGCTAAACATTACAATGTAATTCAATTAATAAAATCGAAGTCATTGCATCATCGTATCTCAACAGAATGGGTCTGATTACTTGGCCCATTTTCATTCTTAGACATAAGTTTATCAAACGCAAAAATTTGACTGAATTCTAGCAACAGCCAGGGCCGGAACAGAAATTTTAGTCAGGTGAGCATTAGCGGGGGACTATAGTCACCCCCATATTAATTTCATTGCACCTAATTTAAAAGCCCTTTGGTTGCAAAAAAGGGTCTGGGGGGAGCTAAACACCCCCCTTGCCACGCCTATGCACATGAATGACTTACAGATGCCTTCAGCAATTAAATTACTGGAGTCAAGGCTGAATTTACAGGGGAAAGGTTAAATTCCAATAAATAGATCAATTTTCATGGGAGGTACTAGAATAGGCAGTCCCCGTTCATTCCCAGCACTAAATTATGTTTACCAAATTTGACTTAAATCAGAGCAAATGCTTGAATGATTTAAAACCAAGATCATGGGGGAAAATCGGTCATTTATATTGGAGGAAGCACAGGGAGCGTGATTACTTTGCCTTTTTCTCCAAATTTTACTAAGCTTTATAAATCAACACATTGAATAAAAATTGAGGTTACTGCAACATTTTATTTTAAAAATTACTGAAAAAAAAATCAATTTCCTACAACCCAACAATTTATAACTCATGTTTCGGAAGATTCGCGACAATGCTTTCCATTTTCATTTTTAAACCGCATAACGAAATGTCTAAGGTGTGCCAAATTTGGCTGAATTTAAGTTAGCAAAGTAAGTTAGCGAACCTTGGCAAGCGTAGTAAACCAATGCAATGACCAATAAACTAATGTAAAAAGTTATATTTGCTGCGGTCTTCATATTAGGAGATAGGGGGAAATATTGAATTTTGCAAAACGATTAATTTGAATGGGATCTATCAAAAGGGGTGGTTAACACACCCCAATTACAGCCCTCGTCTATAATCTGGCAAAATAATGAGCAATGCTAAGTTCTAAAAATATTTACTATGTACAAAATATTTAAATACAATCGACTTACAAATAATTTTTTGGGAAACACATTTGTTCAAATGATATTTATTTTACGTTATTAATTTACTCTACGTATTTACATTAAGCACTTCCTTCTGGATATTAAATTTTTATCTTATTAAATAATAAATATTTCTCAGGATGATGACATATATAAGAATAGATACTACTCCGGTTGAAACTAAGCGGATATGTCGAATGTTTGAACTATTTTTTCCCAATTTGGTAGCACCGTGAACGATATTTGTGCTAAACATGCCATCATAAATGTCAGTAGTATTTGAGTGGCTTTTGCAATGTGTGATTTGGTTCAGTAAGGAAATTTCATTAAACGTTTATTTACGAAGTGGAATCTTTGCTGTGGAACGTTTTGCTGAAAGCTTTTGCTAACAGGACTCCGTTGGCATAACAGCTTCAAAGAAGACCGAGAAGGAATCGCGAAAAATATCGCCCGGGACGCCAAAGCCTACTGACGAAAGTCACTTCCAAATCCGACATTTAGGTTTCGTAAACCATTGATGAACAATTAAGATCCTAGACGGCACTGTTGAATTTTCAAACAGATCTCCCAACTCCATGTTAAAACATATTTTGGGCCTTACACGCGTCAAATCTCGATTTGTGCCAAAAACACAAAGTTTTTTTTTTCAAAATATACAATTCCGTTGAAATTAAGTAGCGGAACGTTACAAGACGCGTTACTGATTGAGGTTTAGGTCTATGCTTATGGTTTGAAAACAACCGACTAATCGAATATATATCGTGTCGTGTCATCATGAGTTTTTTATGCCTGGGCAAACTGTCAACCAGGAATTCATTTGCGTAAAACTATTTGTAAAAAGTGGCTGGATTTATGGGTCAAATATCAATTTGCAACAAAAACAGTGAAGTTTTTCGAAAAAGCCGGCTGCGTTAAATTCAAAAGATATGATATTCTGTAAAGGCGTCGAATATATGCTTATGATCCGGAAGCAAGCTACTAAGCGAGTGAATATCGTGCCAAAGATAGTACAAGGCCGAAAAAGATTTGGGGCAAAGTTACTCAGTTTTATTCGATTATCGAAGTATTAATAATATTTGAATCATGTTCGTATTTTGTTTTAAGCTACTCGCTCAAAGAGGCGGGATTTATTTGCGGGTAACACTCGGTTTTTGTAAGTTCGCAAATAAGTTGGACTTCGCTGTACTCAAAAGAACTCTGCGGGAACACCATTTTGAAAAGATTCACGCTTCGATTGGGAAAAAACATTGCAAAAATTCATTGGTTCTCGGGGGAGCGATGAAATAGATTTGGGTGAACAAGCAGTCGAGGAAAATAAAAACTTTTTGGACAGAGAGTAAATATAGATAAATAACTCTAAAGAACGAACTTGCAGTGTTGATTGGAGACGGAATTACATATTGACAGCTTAGAATTTTTTTGCCTTTCACAACATTGCTTGAGCTCCATGTAACATGTTTTATCGATACATGTGAAAAAAAAACTTGCCTTTCAGATTTGTCGGACAATGTTTTAAAAAATTATACGGATTTGCCAGCTAAAAACTTTTACAGATCATACAAAGAGGCTCTTTTCTATTCAACAAGACTGAGAATTTGTTCTATGAACTCATTGGTGCAGTTACATTGTAATAATTATTTCAAAATGCGAAGGTATAAGATTGGTATTTAAACACACGACATGTAAACAAATGTTGTAATCAATAGACCCATTAAGATGTTAATAACTTGAATTAGTAGTGGCAGATATCTGTTTAAGACTGTTTAATGACTACTGACTTTTTGCAACCAGGATACAGTTGTATTCACAAATGCTCGTTATTATTTTATGTGAAATAAAGTTTATTTTTGCTCTGCAATGAATAAAAAATGATGCATTTCATATGGGATATACATCTATACGTATTAGGGATGCCAATCATACAATCAGCAATATGTCCTATAATTGTATTCCAGAAATTTTCGTGGCATAAAAACCAAAGTTTGGCTAGACCGTAGCTCATTTACGAATTTTCGTAGTTTTTGGTCCACAGTGGCCAGTGAGACTTGCTCACTCGTCTCCAGAAAGGTTGTCGCTTACAAACGGCTTTTATAATCAACTTATCTAATCTTTGCAAAAAAAAAAATCATAGTGTATTGGTTCAATAACCACGTCCACAATTTGTTCCATTTCAATCCAATCCTTTTTCATTTAAAAATTCGCACTTTTTCAACACTAACGCATATCATTAGGGAGGTCCCTTACACAGTTTATGAGCTGATATGGTCCTTTCTGGGTCTATAAACTTCTATTACATACAGATTTTAATTAATGATTAAATGATAGAAAAACACAGAAAATGCCTATTGTTTCAAAGTTAAGTGTAGTCCAGATAAATGGGCATGTCACAAAAGGATTCTTATCATATTATACGAGTATATCAATTTTGACCATTTTTAAATTTGTCAATAACCATATTCACAATTAGAAGTATTACTTAGAAAAATATACGAGGCAAGATGGTTTGTATGTGCTTCGTTCGATGTATTCACCCACGGGTAATACACATTTACGTTTTTGGTTTCTTCTAAATGTCGCAGCAAGCGCTTCATTTTGAATCACTTTAATTGACTCAAAAAGGTGTCACCGGAGTGATCTTCTGAATTTACGAAATAGCGAGAAGTGAATAAGAGAGTTTTGGAGAAAAACTAATCAATAGCCAAAGCAATGTGAAATGAATCAATTAAACGTTTTTGTTACCTCAAACGCGTCAAGTTTGAGGGCCACAATGTCTTTTAATCTGAAGCTGACTGATCAGTTTGAAATAACATCATCAGCAATGTCCCCATTCGTTAATCTCGGATTTATCGAACGTGACTCTCGTCGGTAGAAGTCAGGCGCTTTACGTCCTCAACTGGTTCTCCGACATCTTTGAACTTTTTACGGCGCTTGTAAACATCCCAGCATAAGAATAGTATTTTCAAGCTTCCACAAATGATATATGAGTATGTTTTCCGCTTTTTGGGAAAAGTATATCATTTAAGTATTTTTTATTTCTTTGCGTTTCCGATGCACAAACTTAAAATTATTTAAACGCATT
>JAHXMU010000101.1:3926001-3949337 GCA_019455685.1 Philornis downsi | reverse complement strand
CGATTTCCTTTTCAATGAATTTTAGATGAAATTCAAGATAAAAATGAAAAGATTTTCTAGTAAATATTTCGTCTATCTTGTCCCCTTCGCTCTCCTTTGTCACCAAGTTTTTTTTAAAGTCAATCTTCTTATTTTTAGGTGACATTTTTGGCTCTTTGCACATAGCCAGGCCGGTTATGGCGGATCTCCAACGAAAATTTCCAAACAAATCAATACCACTTTATGTTGGCCTCCAAGGCCACCTGACCTGACTGTACCAGACTTTTTTTTCATTTTGGTTATATCAATTAAGAGGTGTTCAAAACAAAACTAGGGAATTTAACTGAATTGAAGCATGAATAATTTTCTGATCAGGTGTCGCATATACGGCCTACCATCTTCAAAACCAATTATTTATATAACATACGATAAAATGTAATTTTCTATTCAATAAAAAAATACATTGATTGAACAGAAAAGTTATTTGAATTTTATATTGTAGTGCAATTGGTGAGCCACCCCATATTACAAATATTGCTTCGTCGAAAATGTGTGAGGTACATATTTAGGTTCCTATAAAAAAATATGCATTAAAGCGTGTCGAAAGCGGCAACATTATACAGGAACCACTTTATGTATACACGTGTAGTGCCCTTAGAGTTGTGGCAATGCAGTTGATTTTCCTTCGGAAAATAAAATTTACTAAATGATTGATGAATGCAAAATTACGTTGAATTTAGTGCTGTTGAAAGATATGAAATACAAATAGTAGTTAGTAGAGAAGTGATTACCCTGTCTATTCTGTCACATTTTGTCAATGCATTACAATATAACACACTTGATACAAATACTCGTACATGTAACTGCAGCTTGGGAAATGATAATTTTCCATAGATTGATCATTTTATAGATTCAATAATTTTGTGGGTTAAAGTTTGTATGTTGAAAATGTTGATTGGATGGGCGTATCAGAAGGGTGTGGCAAAGGGTCCATCTATTTTTTCAGACGCCATTTTAGCAAACGTTTAGCCTGTATCAAATTTGATTGAATTTTCTTGCAGTTAAATGAATACCGACTGTATAATGCATGGGTTGAATTGACCAATTGTATGTAAATCGATAAATTGTAATTTTTACGGGGCAATGACATTTTCGTTGTCATTCCTAGAACAGAGTTTCAAGTAGGACATGATGTGTGCCAAATATGGCCGAATTCCATAAAACTGATTGAAATAACGAAGCTTTGGGTAGCCCGAGCAAAATAGGTTATGATTGCTAATTAATTTAAGCAATAAAAAGAGGTGGATAGGAAGATAATTGTTCATATGCAGAGATAAAATCGTACACCTAATTACGCCATAGAACTGCAACATTTTTTTTTTTTTTTTTTTTTTTTTTTTTTTTGAGGGTTTAATTAATTTGATATGCATGTGAAAATGCAGAATATTCGTTAGTGCATAAAACTTCTCATTTGGAGATCTGTTGCCTTTTTCATATAATTTTGAACCTCTTAGTACAAATCTCATTTTTGTGGTGTAGAAACCAAAAGAAAGTGCTAAAAGTTTCAAGCATCTTTTGAATAAATATGTTTTATGATTTTCTCAACCGGCTAAGAGATATCCGTCTATCTAGCTAGCTGACTGTTTGGGCGGATGATAAACATGATAATTGTCGTAAAGCTTTCTGAAACTTCTTTGTATTTGACACAGCCTAATACTTTGCCAAATCGTAGCCGGGAATTGTAATTGGGCAATATCCGCCCTTCTCTTCTAATGCCTCTCGCACAAATTGACCCATTTTCCGAAAATGGGTTTTTACCTGACAACTCCTAACTCGCTAACTGCAGTAAAGATCATTTTTGCACATTGTTTGCAATGCTTGGTAGAATTTGAGCGGGCGATTAGTCCCTTTTGGTACGATATGTCCCTTCTGGTACGTCCAATACAAATGATCGAATTATCGCATATATTCTTAGTTTCCTGCCTTTCAATGAGTTGTACATAATTCAGTCAAATCTCTCAGACATCAACATTTTGGCAAACTTACGCGGGTGGTTTCAAAACTAGCCGACTTGACATATAGACAGCGCCAGTAGTTTAAAAAAAAAAATTTTTTTTGGTGAAAATTGGCAATCTTATGAAACATATGTTTTAAGTTTGAATGTTTGCAATGCTTGATAAAATGAGATCGGCCGATTAGCAATGCCTCTTCTGATCGAATTATCCTGTATTTTCTTAGCTTCTTACCTTTCAAGGCGTTGTACAAAATTCAGTCAAATTTGGCCCACGACATAATTTTGACAAACTTTGTTCAGACAATCAAAATGAAGCGCATTACGCCGGCTCTTCAAGTGCGCCCCATACAAATAATCGATTTAACCCATATATTTTTAAGTTTCGAATTGGTTCAAGCTAAGCGGTTGCTAAATTGATGTCTGAAAATTAAAGCGAACAACAAGCCCCTTGCAGTGTTTTCCATAAAAATTGTCCTATTTTCCAAAATTCATATTTTCCTGTGTAATTTCTAATTAGGAATCAAAAGTGACTAAGATCTTTGCACATTCGATTGATTAATAATAATTATCACGAAAACTCAAGAAAATATACGCCATATTTTACAGTTTTTTTTCGATAACGCAAAAACAGACACAAACCAGACACCTAAATATGTGTGCGTTGTGTTTGGTAGGATTGCCTGGAAATCAAATGGTACAAATCTCCCAAGAATTGGGTCGTCTGAACGAAACAATCTCTTAGAAGCGACCAGCTTTGGCCAATAGTAGATGAATTGTGTTGCATTAGCACAACGCCAGTCCTCACACATCGAAAGTGACTCGCCAAAAGCTTCGGAAGCTTAGTTAGTAGGTTTTTATGTATCCATCATATAGTCCGAATTACCACCAAGTGATTACCACCTGTTCCTGTCTATGGCGCCTGATTTTGCTGTTGAAAAATTTGCCTCTAGGGAAGCAAATGAAATTCGGCTGCCCCAGTTTTTTTGCTAATAGGGACGAGAGTTTCTATAAGAGAGGTATAATGGAATTGCATTCAAAATTGGCAACAAGTTATCGAACAATTCTGAACATTTGACTTAGATCGATCCACTCGAACTATGCTAAATAAAGCATTCAATGTCAGGCAAAAATATTTTAATTATTTTTACTGTAATTTATGTTGTCCTCATTTTCCGAAGTTGTCGTTTACAGTGGTAATGCGAGAGTTTGTCTACTCGCAATGACAAAATTGAAAAAATGGAAGAAAATTGTCATCCCTTATTTAAATAATAATGTCCAAACTTCCTCCATATAAGGATGAAGATACCTAGCAAACCTAGTTTAAAGGATGGTTCCAATGAAATGAGATATATCACATGCTGTTAAAAATTAGTAAGAATTGTCAAAAAACAAAAAAATAAATAAATAAATAAGTGTAAATGCATGATGAAATGGAAGCTAATATCATTCACTATATTTTTCTGCCTTTCCTTTTCTTTCTTATTTAATGTTAGGCTCAAATTGCACCAAATTTGAGTACAAGCTCGAATGCAACAGTTTCACATTTACATGCAATATCCGTATGTAGTGGTGTATTGAGCGACACAAGTGATGCAGATTACGTATTACTCCCTCTCTTGATTTTTCTGCAAATGGAAGCGCCGTTGGAAATTTCCATTATAAAATTGTGTAAAGAAGTCTTTTTCCAAACATGCCCAAACATGCTTTCATCACATCCACTGTTCTTTCACTGACCACACTTCAACAATAACAGATAATAAAATATTTTTCTGCACAGTACTGTTACATCATGTCCCATGCGGTGGAAGAGCGCTCAATAACCGCAATGGATATAAAATGTTTTCCATTAATTAATTTGATTGTCTTGTTTTGGAATTATCAATTGGGTTTCTACTTTATTGATGTTTCCATTTGTATTTGCAATAATTATAATTTGTTCGCAAATTATCAAAACGCTGCAGTTGTTAAATATTATTAAACATTGTTTGCATACAATTATACTCGTATGCATATGTATGGACTTTAAGAGATGTTATATGGGCTGACATTTTAGTATAGGGTATGAAATATAGGATGATTAAATTCTTAACCAAAAAGTCGACATTAATTTCTAAAAACAAATTGGAGAATTTATAAAAATGGACGAAATCACTGAAGTGACTTCAAACGCAAAATATCGAATTTTTTGAAATACAAAACGTTCTGCTCCGTTGTCCGCTCATTCGATTAGATAGTTAAAACCAGTACATAAATTTTAATCAAACGAATTTCCAATTTAATTCTTATGGCAAAATAGATTGGATTTAGTGGCATTCAATGAAATATATATAATAATGATGAAACATACATAATATTAGACTATACGAAATGTATAGCAGGAAAGGCAGGGTTATCCGGTTGAAATTTTTAAATTTAACTTTGCATTGTATAACCCAAAACAATACACAAAATTTTAAATTACGGCAGTTTACAGATTAGGAATTTCAGAGGAAAAATAATATTTCTATAAACAGACACAATTCTCAGAAATGACCATTAAACGCAGGCAACTTCTTAAAAGATTTAAAGCTAAGAATATGTAAATTAAATCGATCATTCATGTGGGAAATACCAGAAGAAGCTTGGAAATAATATACTGACACAATGAAAAAAAATTAGGCTACTAAATTGAAATTAAATAAGAAAAATTGAATTTCGAAAAACTAATTAATTTGTATATGGAGTGTTCTAGAAAGGGTGCGTAAAGCGCTCCGTTTTCATTACTAAAAATCACTTTGAAATGCAATCAATTAAGATTCACTAAATATAGTGTAATTAAATAAAATATATGAACCGAAAAATATATGGATTAAATCGTTCATTTGATTGGGTGCTACCAAAAGAAGCTTGGTTAATCAAATTCAAATTCCACCGAGCATTACATAAAAAAATAATTCAGCAATGGGGATTAATTGAGAAAAATTTGAATTTCGGAAAGCCTACCAATTTGTATCGAAGGTACCAGAAGGCATGGACAAAGCCCAATCGGTATAAAAACTCATGAACACACATTTGGTATAAAATATGTTTGGAACTTAATGCGTCCCCTTCACTCCTTCGAGTGAAGATATAATTACATTTTGTGGAGCTGTTGAAAAAAAGAGAAGACCGTTTTAACTCTTTTAAATGTTTTTTTTTTTTTTTGTCTTTATATCAATAAAGGTTCCTAAAGAATAATCCTTTGACCATTTGATATATTTCATTTTAACAGGTATGGTTTGTAAGTTGTGAATAAACGCAAAGTTCCGAAATATTTTATACATAATTTTTGCTCAATTTGAGTCAGTCATATCAAAGGTATTTCAGGTCACATTAGCGGTTTCAAAAACATGATTTAACACTGGAAAAATCAGATCAATTGGCCTGAATATTACTTACGGAATAAAGCTGTTGAAATGTGCATTTATGTGACGGTTAGTCGATACGTCGTCAACGTCAGTGTGGCCTCCAATTCATGCCATGTTTGCAAATTCGGGTTAACTTTAATGGCCACAAACAAGTGCAGAACCTGTACAGAAATGTCGGTCAGGGAATCAAGTTACATACGGTAGATTTTTTTCCAAAAAAAAAATGTAAGGAGTTATAGGGGAGAAATTTGAATATACCAGAAATAGCGTGAAAATACGTTCCATTTCCATTTCTAGACAATACATTAATATATTCTTAAGTATATCCTTTTCAGATATTACCAAGAATGATACATCAAAACAAATTACAAAAAATTGAAGGACATATGTATTGACAAAGAAGTCTAAATTAAGTGATGTGTGTTTGATTTTTTAGTGGTTTCAAAACCCTCAGTTTGCCAGCTGTTAAATACTTGTCATCTGTAGTGTTATTTACTTAGTAAAATGTTTGCCATTTACGAATATGGATCTTTAGCAACAGAAAAACTCGTAAAATTAGTTGATCTTACTACAAATGCGGTGATTCAAACGTGGGGTTTTAATCAAACAAAATTTTCTTCAGTGATAAAGTGGAAGTGTCATTGGGCTATATTTTTTCGAAAATGACGCTGAAGGAATCTCTAAAGGATACATTGCTGCAACCGATCCAGAGGCGGTCATTTAGATAACATTGTATTTCGTACATAAAGGCAAGGTCGAAGCATCATAATGAAATAAACTTTTTATCGAAATCATAGCTATATGTTATTTCAGCCGTCGCTGAAATAATGATAAGAGTCTGTATGCGGGGGTTGAACCTGCCATCACACGCAGGTCGCGGCGGGCAAAAATGAAATTTTTGTATATCTTGAGGGTGGAATTTCAGTAAAGGAATACAAAACCCACTTTGTACATTTGTTGCAAAAGGTAGTATAATGTTACCCTTTAGTCAGTATAAAAAAACCATACGATTTTTATTATATATATTAGTTTATACAAATACATATTAGTTTAAGTCCATAAAATACTTACATCAGGGCAACATCGAAAAAACCATATGACTTTTTTACTTAGATCCATAGTCTTAGATGCATAGTCTGTTGTCGATGTAGTTACCATAAGTACAAAATTTAATTTTATTGAACTGCATTTCGTTCCAAGTGCTGAAGTTCTGTACAAAGAAAATACTTCCTAATTAAGAAATATTGCATACAGAGTTAAGCCGTCTTAAGCCTGTGGCTGCATTATTAAAACATCTGTCCGGTTGACAAAGTTAATACCCATATACGAGTATGCAGTCCATGTCTATACTTGTATGAACCGTAGCCCCTTTTTCAGAGCTTTTCGACATTTTGACTAGATTTGTGTAAAAGAAAAACGCATCACCGAATTTCCAAAAAATAAAGAGCTATATTTAATTTTCAAAAGATATTGAGCTTCTACCTGTAATCGATATATTCGATTTCCGAAAACGAGGATTTAAAAAGCGATATTTCCCCCTCAAAGCACAAAACCCATTTTACTCTATTTTAAAATGCCGAAACTGTATTTAACTTTTTTTACTGTACTTTACAAAAGTGTAAATTACGCATCAACGATGAGTGTGCTTAACTCCCAAGTCCTGTATCTACGTGTTGTTTCTGCAAACGACGCATAAAGTCCGTAGATATCGCCTGTTGCTTTAGCTGTTGCTATGTGGAAATGCACAACACCTCTATAAATTTAACCCTTAAGCTAACCTTCACTTCAGTTTTCTAATAATGACCACAACTTCCATCCACAGAGGCCGACATACACAATGCCACACACACACACACATGTATGCTGATTAAAAGGGAACCGTGCGTACGAAGCGGTCTCGCACTTATTGGATTTTGTATGAATTTGAATTACAGAAATGCGAACTGGATTGATTGGACGTCAAACAAACGAGAGGTGAAACGAATAACACTTCCGCATTTTGCTTAAGTGTAAAATTGTGGTCTTATCCACCACTAACAATCAAAGTACTCGTGTAGAGCAAAACAATGTTGAAGGACTGTGTGGACTGCAATAGGAAGAGGTGATACCACCACTTCTTGTGTGCTAAAAAATGGTCAAACGAACGGTGTTGTCTCTCCTCTTCTGGACACGTTCGCCTGGACACCCTGCATCATGCAGTTCTTTTCAGGAGTTTATGTTAATAAAATATGTTTTTAATTCATTGTCTTACTTTTAAGAAACATACATTTATTCCAGCAAAAAATTGCAGAAATTGTAGTAATTATTCCTAGCTTAATGTTATGCTCTCCTAATCTGTGAGGTGCTACAATCCCTATTCCAAAAATTAAAATAAAGAAAAAAACATTTGATTTTAGGAGCTATTCTAACTAAAGGAACGTTTAACATTTTCTGGAACTAGGAATATAATAAAAAATGGAAATTTGAAATAATAAAAAAATAACACATCATTCTGTCGGAGTTAAATTAAAAGCAAATAAATTGGTTTTATTAATGCCCGCTAAGTAAAACTACTTAATTTTAAATAGGTCGAAGTTACTTCAAAAATCGGCAGCCAACATTATTAAATACGAGCAGAGCCTGCGTGCGCTGCAACGCTATCAATAAAGTGCGATAAAATGATTTTGTGTAATCGCAGAGCTGTATTAATGTGCTAAATTCATCATTGTTTTCCAATATAGTCAAAATCGACCAACAATGAAGTATTATAAAAATGTTACGAAATTCTTTATCCCTAAATAGTTTTTTTTTTATAAAGATGGCTACATCGGCCAATAACGTATTTTTTTTTTAATGATTTGAAAATCATAACAAATTTAACAAACTAACAGCATTTTCAATTGGTGACACTTCAAGCGCTGACCTCTGTAAAAACCCCGAATTTCCTTGCATCCCATAAATAATTCACTCAAACTGTAGGTCCCAGTAAAACGCCGATTCTGAATGTCAAAATTTGAGAAACACTTACTTGACATGTGGATTACTTGACTACTCGAAGTGTTTGTCAGACACAGCGCCTTCAGCTGTTTGTGCTTTCTCGAACATCATCTCCTTAAGGGTCCATAACTTCTTCAAATAATTGAGAAGTTTTGCCCACTGGTACGAAAATGCTCTCAACGAAGAGCACATGTCAAACAAAACTCGATTACGGCCAGTTTCTGTACTCGTATACCTATATATGTCCATTGGACACAATTGATTAGAAGTTGTGGTTGACAATTGCCAGCAAACATAATTTAATGAAAAGCTAAACAGTGTACCTTCCATCTCTATCATAGAAACATCCGTTCCTATTTGAAGTCAAATATAGGGATTGGTTGCTGCAGTTGATCTTGAATCCTGTCTTACTTCCCGCCAATGACCGTTTTGGCATGACGAAGTCGCAAGTGACCTACTTTTCATCATCAGTTACCATGTGCTTCAAAAATAGTCGGTTCGCAGTTGGAAATTCGGACTATGAGGTTTTTTTCGTTAACACGTGGTGCGCCCATCGAGCTTCTTTTTATATCCAGTCTTATACAAAAAGTTCAAAACAATTTTCTGCCTAATTTTTAGTCGATGTTTACCACTAATGTTCCAACATTTTCGATAAATGTACAGATTTGACATCATAATTATGAAGATTTGGCATAAAATTTTGCCCATAATGGAAAAAACGAAACTAAAACCGCGCATGATTGGCTATACAGTGTCAGGTCCGTAAATACTATTCACATTTTCTGTCGCCTGGCTTGCGTTTTTTCCTTCATCGAAGAAAGCTGTAAAGTATGGCGTATTTTATTTTTGACGCGCGCTCAAACAATACTTAGTCAAGCATGAGTAATTTTTTGAGTGTGAAATCTTGTCTTTTTAATGGTAACAAGCGTACTCTGATCGCTCTTTTAGTACGCGAGGTACCGGTTGCTAAATCCATCTACTTGAAAGATAATTGATTTCTTTTTTCTGTACTTTATAAATATAAGTCTAATTTCATCGGCAATCTGCCAATGGTTCTAGTTTTGTCAATTATTCCAGAAAATAAGATTTATTTTAGAAATCGGTATTTTATAGTCGTTTTTTTTTTCGAAATAAGATTTGTTTTATTCCATATTCAATAAGTAATTTAGTTAGACGTGAGCATTTTGTTGTTCTGGCCACATGCCGACACCAATTTTATCTTACGTCGAAATGGTATTTAAGAGCTCTCTAATTTAATTCACTGAAATTAATCTGTTAATTCAATAGAAGAGGCAATTAATGCGAGTAAGAAGTGTTGAATCGACTCCATCGGCAATGTGTGATATTAATTTCAATAAAAATGTTCACCAATTGGAATTCAACAGGGTCTACGCATGTCTGCTTATATGAGTATGTTAAGTTGAATACAAGTAATTTTTTGTCCCACTCCATATTAGGGTAAAGTGAGGTCGTTATTGAGCGACCACCATTAATCGCCCATTGCTTCATTCAGCGTTTTCCAACTTTAACAATGTTATAGCCTTAAGTAGTTTGAACTTGCAAGCCTTTTGTAACTCTTTAGTGAAAAACCAACCTTTTTCACATCGTAACTCACTCTGTTTATTGGGATCCATAACATATGAGAATATTGCGTTGCCTTTTATTTGCCTTTTTGATGGACATTGAAATGGACTTTAAAAGACAATACACCAAAAAGTATAATGCAAATACCTATAAATATCAAATAAATTTATGAAAGGAAAACGTAACAAGAGGAACGTATGAAACGCTGCCAGTGGTGATATGACTAACAGCAGATAATAGTCATGATGAAGATAATATTGAAAATAAGCAGACCTCAGGTGATATGTCTTCATTCCCTTATTTCGGGTTTGTAATCAGTCGAGCATTTATGGTAGAACCGCTTGATGTATTTGCAATGACAAAGAAAATAAAATACCAAATAAATGCATTGTTATGGAATTTGTGATAAGTCTTGGTTCCTTTTCATTTAATTTCACAACAATTCCCTTTGTTCGCCTTTTCAATAAAGTCTTTGCCCATAGTCGGGTAGAGGAGATCTGCACCAGAACAACAGGTAGCGGTTATATCAAATTGAAAATATTCCCATTGTTATCATTTACATCGTAGCTGCCTCTGCTGCGGTAGTTGCCATTTTCTACCTACTCAATGTTGAACGTTTTATAGGGGATTTTTAACCAAAAAAGGCTTCCCTAATAGAATAATGTTGTACATTTCATTTACATCCGCATTAAAAGTTGACGTTAAACACGATACTACGTTTTATTTGCAACAGATAGTAAAAAACAGTATAATTAATTTGCCCTTTGTTTAGTTGAGAAGCTTCTTTACGACAAATGAAACAAGGAGTTTGTTCTTTGCTGATAAATTAAAATTCTGAATTGACAAGAATCTGAATCTTGAATCTGACAAGAGCGCATAATTTTCTCATTTTGCCAAAAAGTCCGTCCACTAAGGTCCGGCCACATTAGTTTGAAATGCAATTAGTTTTAAAGTAAAGAGATGTGATGAGGAATTCTTCCCAAAAATGGTCTGGCTTAAAGCACGTTAAAAGGAAGCAAAAATATTAACTTTCTGAACTGCTGCGTTAAGAAATTGCAGAAGGACCACTGCATGTATGTATGTGTGGCAGTGCAGATAATTTTTGTTTGCAGAACTAAGTTTACCAAATGTCTGATGATTGCTGAATTGTACTGAATTTGTTGCTATTGAATGAAAGAATTTAGGAAGATATGTTATAGGTTAAGATAGATAATTTGCATCTGCTAAAACTTTAAGCAGTTACAGCCAACGATTACAACGGAAAAAAATCTAATTTAAACGAAGCGGTCAATTTTTATGCTAGGCAACTTAAAGGTCGTGGCAAAGTCCTCTATTTTCATTTCATTAAACTTCTGGACGTTAAAGTTAACTGAAGTTTATACAGCTGCTTGAAGAAGTAGTTCTTTGGTTCAATTTTTTTCTTGTTTTACTGAGGAGTACAAATTAATGCAACAGACAGAAATACGAACAACCGCAGTCGTCCAATTAGAAATTATAGTGGAATAATTGAATTGTGGAAAACCGGGAAATTATGGAAGATTTGCGTCTATCAAGTTTACTCAGAGTTTACTGAATAAAATATAAGAAACTAAGAATGAAGGTGCCAAAGCCATCCATTTTCACTCTCAATACTAAGTTTGTAAAAGCATGATGTGTGCCAAACTTGCCTGAATTCCGTACAATGGCTTGAAAGATGTGAAACTAACAATATTTTGATTAAAGCGGTCGTTGTATTGGAGGTTCCGGAAGCACTGCAAGTCAACATAAGGAATATGAATTTATTGTACTACAATCAACGAAATAAAAGTTATCGGTCAAGTTATACGGTAGTGGTGGGACGATATAGCTTATTTAGCATCTACGGCCACAATCCGGCAAAATAATAAGAGAGGTGCCAGTTTAAGAAGTTTCATAGAGCTTCATAGTACAATTATCGTATCTATCAAACAGCCAGACTAACAGGCATTGCTCAATAGACTTAAGCAGCCATAAAATGAATTTGCCCAAGTTGGTATCTCACCAGTGCGGTCCCAAAACTAGCCTGCAAAAAAATATTTTGGTGAAAAGTGGTAACCTTATAAAACATATGTTTGAAGTTTTAAGGCGCCACATTATTTAGTGTTTTTTTTTTTTTTTGTTTTTTGAGTCATCAAAAGTAAACGATCTCAGTGAATTTGTAAACATGGAAAAATTAATCACCGTTATGTAATTCAATATTTCCATTTTAATGGTCTCAGCCCAACCAGCATTAAAGCCAATTTGGATTCCACTCTAGAGTAGTCTGCTTCTTCGTTTATGACTATAAAATACTCGTATTGGGTAGTAGAGTTTAAACGGGGTTGGACGAGCTTCCAAGACGAACACCGTAGTGGTCGCAGAACTGAAGTGTTCACGCCAGACACGGTTAAGAATATCCACAAAATAGCATTGGATGATCGTCTGCTGAAAGAGCATTTCGCGATATGTGCGGTGCGCTTGTTTTCAATAGAGCAAAAACCGTAAAGATATTTCAATAGAATGTTTGGCTATAAATTCGAATTTTTGCGTCGATTTATAACCATGAAGGTTAGGCGGTTCCATCTGCAGAAGGCGTAGGCGGTTCCATCTGCAGACAAGGTCATGGCGTCTGTTTTTGCGGTAGGCATGGGATTATTTTTATTGATTATCTTCAGAAAAGAATAACCATCAACGACAAATATTATGCTAATTTATTGCAGCGTTTAGGTGATAACATTATGGAAAAATGCCGTATTTGGCGAAAAAGAAAGCATTGTTTCCTCAAAACAATGCTCTAGTTCTGACATCCACTTTTGCGATGGACAAAATTAATGAATTAAAATTTGAATTTTAAGGAGTTTGGCAGTTTTTACTATGAACAGGCTTCTAAAGAAGCTATTGAATATCGCTGGAAAAATTGTATCGAGCCAAAAGGAGATTATGTCGAAAATAAAGAAAACAGTTTCCAACTTCTTTGTGTATTCTTTGTTAGGTTGGCTCTCGTAGATGCTTCCTTCTGGGTTTAACATATTTTGCCGCGTCAGATGATATATAAATTCGGTCCTTCAGGTGAAAGTAGAAATATATATTTGTATGCAGAAAAAACGTCCTGTTGTTATGAAAGACAAAACTGGTACAATATTTTTGGACAAAATATGGCCTTCAGAATACACGTCATGTATTGTGTATAATTCGTTTTTGAATTTATTGTCGATCTTCTTTTGGTTGTCAATTAGTTTCAAGGTCGTTTCCTCTAATATTTATATGCATTCCTAATAGAATATAATTCAAAAACTTGAAAAATAGCTACCCGTCCAGCCTGCTATGTCGACATAGCCAATTCCGCAAGTTTTTGAATTGTATTCTATCAGCAAAATTAATAACTTTTGATAGAAAAAGGATTTTGCACCGAATTGAGAACCAAAATCATATATAATATATGTATATAAAATCAAACATAATACACAGACACTATCTAGCTTTTTGTAAAGCTAAATGTAATTGTGTCCGAAGGACACATGCATAGACAAGAACTTGCGATAATTGGATTATATTTGACTTGTGCTCTCTGTTGAGAACATTTGCGTAACGGTGGGCAAAACTTCTCATTTATTTTGCGAAGTTATAGACCATTAAGCTACCGATGATGTTCGAAAAATCACAAATAGCTAAAAGCACTGAGAACGGTATTTTTGCAAATACCGAAATAGCTACCCTTCCAGTTAGGTGTGTCAATATGACCAAATTCGCAAGTTTTCGAATTATATTCTATTAGCAAAACATAAAATTATTAATAGTAAAATGATCTTGAACCGAATTGAGAAAACTGACTCTGTGGCATACCTTTAGCAAGTTTTTTATTTGCCATCAGAGATGTTGGAAATATTTCTACACGATCAGATAACTATGTTAAAAAGGTTACTTGAAAAGCGACATTTTTGAAAAACATTGAACGAGATATTCTCTCAATAATACTGTACTCTCTTAATAACAAAAGTTTCTACTGGGACTGTTTCATTTATTTGATTCACCATTGAAATAAAAAATATTGAATGTGGCATTGGAATGTGGAATTGGAATGTGTCCAAAATGCGTGATCAGTTTTCGACTTACATTACGCAGAAATATTTTTGTAAGTTTTCAGCACTGTGATAGACACCGTGCAAAATTCCACACTGATATCAAAGATAGGTTTTGCAGTAGTTGTTATGAATTCTGAAACATATTTCCCAAAATGACCAACTGTGTTATGGATCAACTCCTACCTCTTCAAACAGATTTTCTTGTTCGATGGCATCAGCTTATGAATAATTTGCTCCCTTCAAAATCTGGTTATCCGATATCTCGTATGTCCATTTTTTTCTCGTATAAAAGCTTTACTTTCCATATTAATGATAATATTTCGTTGAATTAGATTTTTACATCAAATTAATGGAAAATATGGAATTAATGGGATAGGCTTCTTCAAATAAAAATTAAAATCGTCAATTCGAAGAGGACTTCCGTTTCAGCGCATATGAATTATAATAAAGGACGTATTCGTATTCGAAGGACGAGATTTAAGGAATGTAATCTGGCAATGTTTTACGCGAAGCAATCTAACGATTGTTTTGCAGACCTAAAATGTCGGCTATATGAAATCCATCAAATTTGTTGTCATACGAAATTGGAACATTTGGCTGTTTGGTTGTTTTCTTAGCTTTAATACCGGATTGTAAATTTTTCGATTTCAAAAATAAAGTTAAATAAAACGCACATAAAGCTGTGATTTCGACGAAACCTTTATTCCATTACAATGCTTGGACCTTGCCATTAGGTACGAAATACAATGTCATTTAAGTGGCAGAAGTGGATCTTTTTCGCACATTTCGGACAAATGTTGATTTTCAAATGCTCCACCGTTTGGGGGTTATTCGCGTAAACAAGGTCTTTGACGTAGCCCCACAAAATAGTCTAATGGCCTCAAATTGCACAATCTTGGTGACCAATTGAGGTCGCCAAAACGCAAAATTACACTTTCTGGAAACTTCTCATGGAATAAAGCCAAAATCGGTCGGTAGTGTATCTCGTCTTGTTGAATTCACATATCATCCAGTTCATAATCTTTGTTGGTTCATTTGCATTTTTTTCTTTCTTCCTTTTAAATGAATTATTTATAAATTACATGTCAAATCTTTCGTTAAAGTCCTGGCAGTTGTCTATACTTTCCTTGGTATTCGTTTTCAAGGCTTGGGACATTTTTCTTACTGTAGTTTTATTGTCATTTAAGGGCATATTACATATAGATATAGAATAAAACTGCACTTGTGAATTTGAAACGAAACCAATCGGCCTTCAATTATTTTTCGATACAAATCTTTTTACTTCAATAGCTCAAATATTTTTCGCTATCATTAAAGCCTTAAAAAAGCTTAAGGCAAACAATCTTGATAGCGCTCTGAATAGAAATTCGGATTATACCACACACTTTCACTAACAGAAGCGATATTTTCGGCATTGCGTGCATTGCGATGGGCCTGGCCACATCTGTTCCAGTCTCTTAAAATTTCTTTATAATCTTGGCAATTGGCTGTAGGTCGATTATGACGACCATAATCATCCCGTGATACACAAAAAGTGCCCATGTTTACGTAACCAATTTTGTAGTAAGTTTTAACTGTTTTTACGTGTTCTTCCGTTGTTAAACGATCCATATTCGTAAATGACAAACCTTTTGCTAAATAAATAGCACTTCAGACCCAGAAGGAGGCGTTTAAAGTACCAGGTATCTTTTGGATTTTTAAATCTATTGAGCGATCTCCGTCCATCTGACTGGCTGGATAGCTGGCAGATACGACAACGTATTATTTTGAGTATGTTTTCAACCCAAGTTATTTAGCAAACTTAGTTTTGCGACGGAAAATGAAAAGTATTGCTACGCCCCTTATGTGCCACTAGTACAAAGATGTCGATTTGACAAAAATCTGAAGACCCTCTATAATTGCTAGCGATGGACTACAGAAAGTTATTATTATTATTATTATTTATTGTGTTTTAATTTAGTTCACTTTTTCTCTGCACCTTCTGGCATATTTCACAATTCTGCACTTGAGCAAAGGAAAGTTTGATGAAGACATAAGTACATCAGTTCACTTGACTGAAATTCTTGTCAATTTTGTCATTTGGCATAAAGAAAAATATTGTTGTAATTCCTTTCGAATGAATGTTTGAACATACATCATTGCTTTCCATAATTCTAAAGATATCAAAGTCCTGTGCAAACAAATCTTCCTTATGCAAAGATGCACGTATATGCATACATGTACATATTTAAGTATACACATATGTACGACATATACGTATTTTCATCCTTATGTCCCTATCACACATTTTCATTCTGCTGTGTTAAGACATTTCAAAAAAGGCTTGAGTATTTGTTTGGCTGAAATTAAACCTGATTATTTCCACCCCTAAGTAGATTTTTATTCGTAAATTTTTTTTTACCATTTCAATGACAAAAGACAGAAATATGTGGGTCAGTGAGGGAAACACGTTTGGTCAGCAAACAAAAGGATATGAATCACAAAAAAGAGAAAAAACCTTAAGGAATATGAGACAGCTTAGGGGATTTTGGCATAATAGCATATAATTTTTCTTCTTCTTACTCTTCCTCTTTTGCCTTCTCACCATTATAATTATGTCGTCACGACGTTCTTTTTAAAAGCAAATAAAACGAGATTTGATGACTAATTGCTTTCATTCTTCTCTTATTATTCTGCTAGTTTTTGTCAACTTTGCTATAAAAATTAGCATATGAACAGCTTTACTGACTAAAAATCGGTAATAAATTAGAAAAATGTCTACGTCATTATAAATAAAGTCAGATAGGAATTTTCGTAATGTTGCTTATAGATTTTCGTCGTTTGTCTTTGTTCAATGTGTCAGATGTAACGCGTTTGATACTAAGAAGGAACACGTATGGGTAGCGAAGAAAAGAGAAAGGAGGGAGGACGCATAAATCATGTAAAAAGAAAATCGCATTTATTGACTTGGGAGGGTTGGGTTCTGTGGCTGGCTTTGAATGTCACTCGGACAGCGAGTCAAAGTTCTTTCGCATTTACGCAGGAAACAACACACGACAACAACAACAACGCAAATGAAAACAATAATTCATTCTTCAGTGGAGAGTTAACAATATTAGGTAGTATTTGGCTCGATATCCCTTAAGGTTAAATTGTACAGCTCACTCGCATTAACCACTCTGTTGCTATTGTTCTATTCCATCGACTTTCACTACCGCATCACTTCCTTAGGTTGTTGCTTTTTTTTGCTTATATCGGCAAAAATCATCTTCTGCATTTGCTGCGAATCTAAAAACAAACTTAAAAAAACTGCTTTTGTTATACGCTGCACCGTGGTTTGATAACACTCAAAGATTACACATTTTTCTTGCAAAGGTAATTGCAAGAAGCAGCTTCCACACCACACCACAAAATATGAATCTTGCCTTTTTCCTGGGTATATCTTTGGGCAAGGGATATTAGACGATCGCAAAAAAATTTTCAGTTTCTCTGGGTCAGATAAAGTTTTTTGGGGTACCATAGGATATGCCATAAGCAATTTCGGAGCTAAGATCTATAAATCGATCTGTCTAAATTGTAAATATGTTGCAACATTGTCGTACTAGGTCGTGACAAACTGCAAAATATTACTGCAGTCTTCTTGAAAACTCCAAACAAGTCGGCCAGCCTTGCCGTATAACACAGAATCTTAGTTGGAATACAGTTTGCATTAGAGTTCGAGTGGATGATATATTATTCATCAATCAACATCTCCCATTTGCTTCCAAAACCGATCGACCACAATTCTGTTGTGTGGCAGTGATATGAAAATTGATTTTTCTGAAATGTATAGAAACTTACATGATATATATTTATAGAAAGTTGCCGGAGTGGGTGACTAGTTCAGTTATATATATTATATCAGAGTACTATTTGGATCAAAGTCTAGCAAATTGTTTTTCATAATTACAAAATACTATGTATTTGAATGAGAGCTATCCCAAATATGGCCGTAAAACTATCAAAACTGTTTTCGAGTCCAAGTTGGCATAACTGTCCTCTTAACTTGGGAGCGACCTGTCGATTTGTCCAGTGCATTCAAAAGTGTTCGTGATGGGAAAGATTTGCCTCACCGTGGTCGGCCATCAAAGCCTTTAACTGAAGTTGACATCGCTGAAATAAAGGAAATAGTGGCTGAAAATCAATAATTCAGAAAAAATCAATTCAATCAATATTTTAATTTCAGAGAGATAACCAATGAACTTTTTGTGTCTCACGAATCGATTTATACGATTCAACAGGGTCGTTTGTTTTTTGGCGTACAAACATTCGCACATTCGCGTAAAAGTTGATGAAAAATGCTGGGACGAGTCAATTGCGATTCCACATTAAAAAAAAAAACGAATTACAACTGATGATGAAATTTGGGTTTACGATTTTGACATCCAAATCAGGCAACAAGATTTGAAATGGAAAAATGAATGTCACAGTCGATCATAAATCAAGGTAAAGTTAAATGTATTTTTTAATTACCGCAATGCAGTGAACTCGAAGTTTTTGCCAAAAGGTCAGACAAAAAATAAAAAATATTGTGTGGGCTTTTGAAGGAGCAAATTCGAAATTCATATTTGTGAAAAGAAAACTCATGGACTTTGAACCGTGATAGCGCACCATCTTACAAGGCTATAGTTGTGATTTAATTTAATGCCAAAAGCTCAACAAATATCACCAACCAATCGTATTCATCTAGTGTGTTCCTGGCTGACTTTCCCTTTGCAAAATTCAAAATACCACATCGAGGCAAACGCTTGAGAACTGAAATTTTCTCCGAAAAATATGTTTGGAAAAGGCTTTGATGATTGGACTATTCGTTGCCATAAGTGTACTATTTCTAAAGACAATACAAAACATTTGGGTTTGTTGACCAATTCCTAGTACTTTCTTTCATAGAATATATTATGTAAACCATTTTCGAGTGTAAAAATTACAGAAGAATTCTATAAATTCCGACGGAATTTGTGAGACATAGATGCTAAGGAATATTTTTTGAGAGGTTATTAAAACATAATTATTGTCGACCTTTGCCTAGGCAAAATTTCGTTAGTTCATTTTAGAACAATGAAATTCAGAGTAGAAGCTATTAGCTTTGTGTCCTTTTTTAGAGCAGATCTGAAAAAATTTAGTTGTTTACTTCGTCATATTATCCTCTCAGAAACTAAGAAATTTACCATTAACCATTAATAGTTTGTAATGAAATAAATTAACTTTCAGCAATTACCATAATAGACCTTTCCAAATGCGTGTATGAGCATAAACATTATTGAAATAAGTTTGGGGAATTTATGACTGCATTCATAACCAAATAAGTAAAAGTACAGGGTAGCGCACCAATTGCACTAGAGTAAGAAATTCAATTAACTTTTTTTAATCAAAGTATTTTATATATTTATTTTTTATAGTATAAAAAATGTAATTTTATTTTATATAACTAATTGGTTTTGAAGATGGTCTGACCATGGTCATTCACACATATGCGACACCTGACCAGACAATTATTCATTGCAGCGTTGCTCAATTATTGTTTTAATCGACTGCTTCAATTCAGTGAAATTTCTTGGTTTGGTTTTGCTTGACATGACCCCATAAAGAAAGTCTGGTGCAGTCAGCCCAGGTCAACTTGGTGGTAGCGGAAAGTGGAGTTTCTGGGTATTAATTTGTTTGGGAATTTTCATAAGAGCTCCGCCGTAACTGATCTGGCTATGTGTTGAGTTGCTCCATCTTACTAGAACCAAATGCAGTTGAAACGGATACGTCTTCAGGGTATTTCATTCAGGGTAAAAAACTCCTTCAACATCTTTAGATAGCGGCCCCCATTGACATTGACATTGTCTTTGTGGCACGATTTGTATGTACATATGTATATGTATATATATATATATATATACCTATATATATATGTATATATATATATGTATTATAAAGAAAGGCCTATAATGCATGTTATTCATAATCTAGAGCTGGCTTAGGGATACTTATAACTTTTGTGAATTCCACGTACTCGCAATTAATCAAAATCAAAAATCTTCCGCACCAACGTAGCACAAAAACTGCTGCTCCTTAATGTTATTAAAATGTTATTAAAACAATAACTGTCCAAACCACTGTGTACTAAGAATAGAATGGCTGAGAACCATTTGGCGACATGTTGCTTGGTTATATCCATGCAAGCAACAATGACTTTCGTATCCTGCGTATTTCTGCGTATTTGTGTGCATATGCGGTAGTTCTCGGTCGCCCCAGTATTCCCTTGTTTTGTCAGTATAGCCATTAAGCTCACGCAGTGGCACAACAAAGTAACTTTTCAACCCCTCCCCATCGACCCCACCCCGGTGACTTTCAGTGTCCCTCCTTTTACTTCCATTTTTTAACATAATGTTTGAACTCATTGTTTTTTTTTCTATTTACTCGCAGGATTACATTACATCCCTTGTTTCCGTACAATTCCTTTTTTGCCGATTGGTTTCCTTTTTTTCAACAAAACGATGCGCAATTTAATAATAACTGTGTTCTGTAAGCTTACACTGTATTAATGATATACACAAATACTTATATGACATACACATAAAGTAGGTGCGTGAATGTGCGTTTTCCAATGAACCCTTACAATTCCTCTGTTAACGATTCACAGCAAAGGGATTTCGTATTTCCAAAGAAAGTAAGTTAAATGAATATTTCATCCTCCTCATTCTATTCGCAGCATTTACTTACAAAAGGTGTAAACAAATAAATTGATTTATAGCGGATTGAGAAGATACGACGATTTTTTTAAATTATACTGCGAGTATAATTCATATTCCGTTTAAGCCATTTCAACAAATTTGCACCAGCAATAGATGTTGTGGATAATTAAAATTTATAAGCGTAGATTATCTTTGGATCCAATGTATACACATTGACTTGCAAGATTTTCTTACTTCGGGAATTGAAAGTTAAAGTTAAGTCAGGGGGCTGCTATCAAGCATTTAGTTATTTCCTGCATGACATTGCCAGGTTTGAAGACTGGAATTACACAGCAAATTCTTCCCAGTGTCAAAGATTTAGATTCATTTAAGCAAGCATTAAACGAGATACATACATTTTCAGATATTTTTGTTTCCATTTTTGATTTGTGGTCTACAGGTATTAAGACAATTACGAAAACGTTTAAATTATAAGTTACCGCAAAGGAGAATTTGTCGCTGATGACATAACAAGCTTAGCATTTTCTCTGTATCTCAATATCGAATTAACTTCTTCAAATTCAAATAAAAAATTTCAACAGCAATACCTCGAGCAAATGTTAGGTGGTATCGAATTCGAAGAGATTTGGTTAGGATTTAAGACAATTTTTACGTCTATTTGCCAGGCGGATAGACGGATAACTCATTTGACTTAAAAAGTCCTGAAACTCATTTAACAAATGACCGATTTGATCCAAATCTTTCATTTAGTAGCAGAGGTTTCAAAAGAATTTGGTACAAGTTAAATCTTGGATACAATGAAAACATCTCATTTGAAAGTTTTATTTTTAACGTATTATAAACTTGTTAGTCTTTTATTGAACTGTCAGGGTTTATTTCTCCAAAGTTTTTTTAAGGGTATGATAATCGAAGTACCCTGTATGATAACTGTGATTACCTGTAATTCAGTTCATCAAGACGATTCTATTTCAGAAATATTTAATTAAAAGTTGGTGGTGTTTCATTTGTAATGAATAGTGTTTCATTATATATGGCTAAACCAGAAATAATTTAGTGTTCTAACAATGAAATTTTAATTTTTAATCATTTGATGCCGTGATTTCATTAGCTTGCGTTGCGTTGCCGGTATTTGGATAATAGTTTCACAAGCGTAGATAGTTTGAGAAACTTATTTTCAAGTTTTTGCAAAATTTTGAATTTGATACAAAATTTTTAATTGAAAGGGGTTGCTCACAACACACGCGTATATTTAATCAGTTTCTCAAAAACTTTATTAACCCAAAAACTAATTTGGAAATGTCCACACTAGGATTCCAAACAATATAGGCGGCATTAAAGTATAGATTATTACGATACTAAGAGCTCTTAAAAAGTGGTGTCCTGAAGAAAATTAGTGAAGACGGTGCAACAAATTAAAAGTTTTAATATTAGCTTGTCACAAACATTTTGTGAACGATGTCTCATAAAATAGGATTGACTGCCAAAGCATCATAACATTAATAGAAACATATATCGTATTAAAAGTGAGTCCACAATATTTGGTTAATAAGTCGCATTTAACAATTATCGTCTATTAAAAATTAAATACTTCTAAAATATTTATCTGATTCTGAGAAAATGTCCGTAACATGTGTACAATTAAATAATATAAAAAACAAACTCTTAGCTCAAAATATTTCACTATTTTTAACTAGATGAAGATATAATTTAAAAACCAGTTTCCTTGCGAAACTTAATTACGATAGATCAACAAATCATAACTTATAACAATTGACTATCCATAATATTTGTTCACAAAATTTCTTTATATATAAATAATGGAGCCTTAATTGTAAAATTTGGAAATAGTTATCTGATCTCCCAAAAATAATGTCGGATTAAGTAATATATTCTATCTTTTACAATGTGCTGCATTCATTTGCCTCTATGTTAGTAATTTCCAAACTACCCAGCGAAGACGTGCAATTTCTGCATTATCTATACCAGACTCGTACATTCTTGAATCATAAAATAAATGCGCAGATTAAAAAGCAAAATATTTCAAATAACTGAAAACCAAATTCTTGAAAAATATATTTTTTCGAAAATTTCAAGAACTGATTTCCTGACAATGGCGGCCATTTTAACACTAATTTGGATGACAACTACAAAATAAATTTTTTTTCTGTGGTCCAGCTCAAACTCATTGCGCGAAGTGCAAACCGTATTAAAAACATAGTCATTCCACCGCACTTTACTGCATCGCTTATAGAGTTCATTGTTGACCACTTTTCTTGGCTTGATGCCAGTTTAGAGCTCATAATTCGTACGACGTCGGTGCTCATTTTTAACGACAACAGGTCCATATACTCGTAGTTTTGTATTATTTTTCTCTCAAAGAATACCAAAACTATTTCGTCCTCTTATGTTATAATTCAGATTACTTTGAAGTATTCTGATTGAAATTTCTGTATCGGTATTTCTTAAGGAATAAATGTAGATACGAACGTTTTGAGATACCCCAATATACTATATATATACCTATTGGCGGGTAGAACATATATATATATATGTATATAACGGAGTTTCGGTAGTTCGCTTCTGCGCCACCTATCTACAGGGTTGCCCATATTCGACGGAC